>CABFWB010001876.1:77810-134712 GCA_902151455.1 Timema bartmani | reverse complement strand
TCACTAAATCAGCTGTAACTCAGCCAAAGAGAAAGATATTCAAATGGTTGTTTCACCATCCTGTAGAGTGAAGCACATGCCACAAAATAAAGAATTTTACCGAAAAAGGGCAATTCTGACAAATTGCCCTTTTTCCACCCAGCTCCTCAATTCTTGTAAAATGTGTTTGATAGTTAAAACCTTAAAGTAAAAAATATATAATTAAAGTAAAATTTTGTTAAATATGTTAGGTACCTATAAAAAAGAATAAATGCAACATTTAAACTATTAGCATCCAGAGTGGTTTAAACATTGGAATTTGGAATTCAAGAAGCTTATCTGCATTTGAAATCAAGCTATTTCTGTCTTTTCTTCCTTTACTTGGCAAACTGGCTGGCTACCTTCCTCACCTCACTCGGAGAAAGGGGGTGAGTTAGGGAATGATTGACACTAAAGGACTCCCACCTAAACAACTTTTATTCCTTCTTTAGCAGTTTACAGAATTTAGGCTCCACCCCCACCCCCAGATGATTTTTTTTCTTCATAGCCTTCAACTTTGAGTTCATCGGTTCGTGAAATGGGGTCTTAAGAGGCAATAGAACAACAACAACAATAACCATAATAAAACCTACAATCATGGCTAAACATGCAATAAAAATATGTTAGAGAAATACAGTGTTAGAAATAAATAATGCATTGACCATAAAAGCCACCATTAACTTGATTTTCAAATATTTTTTTTAATAAGTAGGGCCTATGATAATATGATATTAAAACATTTTAAATAATCCTTGTAATATCCAATTTTACTATCTATTAATTCAATAAACAAACATTACTGGGGATAAAAATGTACCCATTTAAATATAAAACACATAATAGATCGTAGAATTTTTTTTTAGGACACATGCTACTATTGGCTATATTTTTTTATTGATATTTTTACGACACTCTAGCGGCCAGTAAACTAACTTTGTATTTTACAGTTTAATTGGGCTGAGATACATATTGTCTTTGTCAACAGCTGCGGCAATAATCTCTGAGCTGCGGTTTATTTCATAATATGGTACATCAGTACATAAATAAGGGAGTAGCATCACTCAATTTAGTGAATGTCAAGCAAACAGTAAATTAATAGAAAGAGAGAGTAGAGGTGCACATAGGTAGGTATAAAATACTTAATACATTAAATATTATAATTATGTTACTCGGGATCTTAATTATGAAATGAATTAAAGCTTATTAGATTGTAGAAATACTATGATAAGGCTATCAGTTTGAAGCATAAAAGAATGGGTGGGTTCACTCATTGGATTTCCAACCATTTATGTTAAAAACTTTATGGGATTATTCATTATTGTTCCCAAGTATACTTAAACAAGTTATGTATTATAAAGTAAATCGAAAAAACTAGAACCGCGTTCATGGTATTCACTGACAAGCCTAATGGAAAGAGACCAGTGGAAACCTATACATAATTATATCAGAATATTATGTAAACATTAGAATGAAACTGAAAGAGATTTGACTGTATAGAACTAGCTCATAATAGTCAATAGGGATATAATAATTTATGATGTACTGAATTTTGACTTAGAGTTGTTACTGCACTAGGTTTAAAAATGTCTTATATAAATATACTATTTGTTACATCACTAACATAGTATTTATAAATCACTTTCCCTTAAAGGTACATTTCACCAGATAAGCAAGAGTTTCACATTTATTAAAATTAATTCAAAACTTTTCAAAAAATTCCCAAACAAATGATTAGAATTTTATAGCATACAGTGTAACTTACCTGTTGAAATATTTAATATCGTTCTGTAAAGAAACAAGATATTACTCCGTTAAAATATTTTCTTAAACATATTTTTTTCATAATTTTATTTTAATTTAAACCATTGTGTATACCTTTTCAAGCCCTTAGGCCTAATCTATAGGTTACATTATTCCATACAAATAGGTTCTGAACATTGGGCCTATATAAAATTATTGAACTTCAATTTCATATCAGGCCTATAATTTATTTTATTTATGTGTAATCAATTACTAAAAAATCAACAATTCTTTTAGACATTGGTCACAAGGTTTAATGTGTCACTCTGATGTAAAACTGGAATACCAGTGACAGGGAGATGATGTCTGATTCTTGTTCAGAATATATTTTAATTTTATTTATTTGAGGTATTTAATTTTGCATGCAATTCCTGAAATGACAGATTATATCAACATATGAGGATTTCTATGAGCAAGATAGATAGGTCCTACCAATTTTTCCGGTAAAGGTATTTTTATATAGCCTACTTTCCTGGGTTCTTTTACATGCCACAATTGACATTGGATCGATAACAGCTTTAGTTCCCCTCCAAAGGACGCTGCGCTACGGATTTTTATTGCTCAATAAAAATCCGCTGACCCTGGTTGGGTTTGAACCCATGAACATTATGCCCTGAGGCAAGCATTTTACCCCAAGACCATCGAGGTTGACATGTTCAATTCACTGAAGCTGATTTTTCTTAGGTGGTTTCAAACTCTTCCAGCACATAAATGCATTTAGGCCCATAGAGTTAAATGTTTGTGAAGCTAGATTGCTACTAGCAGTTATTTATTATAGTTCAGCTTTGTTGGTCCACATTTACTCATACCATTTGCATCAAAATTATTATAAAACATGTAGGCTTGCATTAATTTATAATGCAATAAAATAATATAGGCTATATAGACAATAATTACAATTGAAACAATTTTCACATTTATTTAAATAACATTATGATTAGGGGTTTTCTTTGTCATCATGATGACAGCTCACAATATCCAGACATAAACTACTTATCTAAAATGAGAGTATAAACAATTTTTGTACACTAGACTGCCAATCACAAAGATACCTTGGTTCGATCACGAGCAGGTGTACTGAGGGTGGTTTTTCATAAATGGTTTCCCACTTATTCTCCATGCAACCCTGGATACACTTATTCTAAATTCAATGGTCCTCATCCCTAACCTTTTAGCATTATTAGTACATACTTAGGTGTACAACCTGAACAGTTAGTAAGGTGCGATGCTTGAAATAAAAATTGTCCTGTAGACCTGAATTTTGAAGGCCTCTATGGATTTTTTTTTCACTAATCCTCTTAACCTTGGCCTATACTGGGATGTTACAGTGTGTTTAGTTGTGGGGGCAATTTAGATTTTACAAACATATTACAAACACATACTACAATTTTGACCTACCATAATAATTTATCAATTCAATTAGTTCAGAATTATACAAAATACATAACACTTAACTATAAAATAAATTTAGATGTAATAGCAATTATTGGCACATAATAAACATTGTAGGTAGGCCCAATATATTAACATAAGTAAACAAATTGGTTAGATACCTAACAATTTATTAATTACTCTTATGTTAGTCAAGAATTCTATAACAGTCAACAAGTACTCGATTGATCGTTTTCTGAATTCCGCATATTTAAGAGGTTTTATTCAGGAGAGATGCTATTGTTTTGGTTAAGGCTTGTACGTATGGAATATATTTGGTTCCATATTTAACATCGTGAAGATCTTCTAAATATTTAAATTCAAGAAAAAACTAATGCATATAGTCTAAATGGGTAGTAAGAAAAGGAGCAAAATAAAACTACTACAATATCACAAACTGCCAGAGTATGTTTATTGTAATCTGTGGCAAAAACATTGTGATTTTAAAAACAGTGAACATACAATATAGGTAGGCCCCTACCCAACATGGAAAAAAAGCCAATTAGGATACATAATATAATCATAATCAAATTTACTGTTTCTAGCCTGTGGATGAGTCACTTTAGTAAAATGGCTCCATCTTCCTCACGCCTTCCACCATTATTTCATTCTTCTCCTCTCACTTGCACACTTTCTGTTATCTGTTTCTCCCAGATACCCAGTAGGGCAGGGTACCAGGGGCATAAAATACCCGGAGCGGACTAACTAGTAGGATAGAAAATTATAAAGAAGGAATTTAGGACATCTAATTTAAGTGTTACTTTCCACACTCAAATAATGTAAAATTAGACAAAACATTGTAGCCTGAGTAGAAATAGGTCCTGAGTTACATAATAAGTATCATGGCCAGGTATGTAAGGATAAATAATAAAAAAATAAAGTATCTGCTCCTCCCATCTTTTTCTTGGCCTCACTTGCAATCTTTTTCCTACATAACTCATTTCCAACATTTTCTTTGGCATCCTCTCTTTTTCAATCCTCATTACATCCCCATCCCAGCCTTGAGGTTGCATATCAGAATAAACAAAAATATATATTCGTAACATTGTTCCCAAGGCCAACTTAACCTACAGTAACTTTGAGGTTAGGATAATATTAAAAATATGAACTTTAAAATGTTATTTTTTTTAATCAGTGTTTTATTTTTAACCTTAACATGGTAAAGGATATCTGTTTGACTAAAAATAAAAACAAAATTATTATTATTATTATCATCATCATCATCCTGTCCATATTTTTATATTATTCATAAATAAAAATATAATGGACTAACTTAAATTAGTATTTGTAAATTTATACCCACTGTTAAATTATGATTAGAGATCAAATTTTGGTTAAGATATCAAGAGGGAAAAACTATGCCTCTTTTGCATTGTAATGGTCAAAGATCTTGACAACAACTGTACCTTATGAATACTTTATTCAAACACATTAGTGCCTCAATTGATCTGGTTGTATTTCGTATCTTCTGAGTAGGAGTAAATAAGACCAAGCATGTTTTTGAGTTGGTTGATGTCGCATGGCTAAGGTCCATCTTGTTATCACTTCCTAACAAGCACAAACATTTACCAGTTCTCTTGTAGGCTTACTTTTGTGTATATAATGTTGAGGGCAAAATGTGTCAACGTGTTTAACTCAACCTAGGTTTGTATATATGGAATTTATTTTATGGCATTTCACAATTAATTTAAGTTATTACATTTGACTTTTTCTAACTTAGTAAACACAGTGAAATCTCCCTTAACGGGTATCTCTAAAAATCTGATTCTTCTTTAGAGCGGACAGTTTTTAAATTTCCCCGGCAAAATAACATTGGCTCTTACAGTTAAACAACTTCCCAATAACAGACACAGAAACTGCTAGAGATGCATATTTATGTATAAAAATCTCTAAACAATGGACAAACATAGAAAACGTCAATTTATATACAATATTTTACTGTAGGAATGTCAGGGATGTTATTTTCTTGTGTAAACTGTGATTAGTTACGCCTTCTCTCGCAAGTGAAAGCTTACAAAATAGCCTACGTACTGTAGTATTAACCACAGTACTTTAAGGTTTTATCTCCAACCCCTTACAAGATATCGGGGGAGGGGGAGTGGTTCCAGCATTTTGGTTTGTACCTGGGAGCACAAATACAGTAAAGAACGCCTATAACTTACATTTCATTTTATTTGTTTAGGTACTGTTCTTTGTATTAAATGCAATCTGTATAATAAGCTACCTACAATATTTATTCACTTGTCATGATAATTATCCAACATACAATACTGCACATTGGTCTAGATTCTTGTATTTATTATCTACAATATATAGGTTCATTATATTAAATTGTGTCCAAGCAGTATGATTTTTAAATAATTTTTTTTCGAATATGGATTCATTCTTAATAACAGACTTTTTTGATCCTGGCAGTTGTCCTCTGTTAATAAATTTCATTGTATTCTTGTAGTAGGCCTGCAGTATATAAAACTTAACACTAATCTAATCACATAACATAAGTGTGATCTTGAAAGATATCAAGAAAGGTTTGCTTTAAAAGAGGCTGTAAAACCATTAGTGAATAAAATCACCCCCAGTACTACCAACTGGGATTTAAACCTTGGCATCTCGGGTCATTGAGATAACTCTTGAATTCCAAACTCTTTTTATTAATAAAATTGTCATACCTTGAAGCAATTACACTGTGCAATTTTCATGTAATTTAATCTAGAGTTAAGGGTCTTTAGTGCTATTGCTAGCATATTTATTATTTAGGAATACTTTTGATGTGCTTTTTTTTAAACAATTGAAGTGTTATTTTTCTTCTCTCCTAAATGTCAGAAATCTAGACTATTACATTACTTTTTCTCGGGCTCTCTTTTTTATTTGTTGGTACATTATTTGCCATGGGGTTATGAATAATGACGTGTAACCGTAGTTTTACACAATTTGAACACCAGGTCTATTTTATAATGTAAACACAGGTCTGCTAATTATGTTTAATTTATTCAAATGAAATACCCGATCCAGAAATTATCACAGTCGGAAATAAAATGTTTTTTTATACGCATCAGCCTTGAAAGTTTAAAAATTTGGATGTTAGCGCGCCGGGGACCTTACGTACAGCAGGGTTGCAGGCCAAATGAGAAGTGACTTTAGAAGAGCCTTTTTCTTTATATATAGTCATCGAAGAAGGCTTCCAGATCCTCCCAATTTCATGGGATTTCACCATGATTTCATCAGCTTTTAGAAACTAGAGAGACAAGGTTTTCCGGGAGTGGTTTGTTTTTAGCAAATTACTCTAAAGAAGGGTGGGAATTTGTTAAAAAAAAATCTGAGTTTTAAGCTAGTGACAGAGAGTCTTTGTCAACACACAAAAAAAAAAATGACCACCCTGGTTTGTTTAACCAGAAGAAAAGATTTTAAAATAAGAAAATAATACATGGATTCATTAAGTTAAATATTATAAAATTGTCCATTAACTTGAAATATATCAAGGGTGGGAAATTTGATTTGGAATATGACAAAAGGGAATATCTATATCATTACACAATGTTTGATTAAACCTTAGCACACTGATTGAATTTATTTTAAGTTTTTTTTAGTTCGCTTTAAAATTTATTATAAAATTAATAAGCCTAATAATTGAACAAGATCAGTCATCAAGGCACTGAAATAGTTCATCTTAGTTATGAGGAAAAAATAACAAATAATGTAATGTAGACTATTAAATCATCATAGAATACTTTTTTGGAAGAAAATTTAAAAGTCTAAAGCTACACTTAGGCTTAATTGTATACTTTTACAACCAAAGAAACAACATTTATAATCTTGATATCTTGAAAGTTTTGCAAGGGTTTTTATTTCACAGTCATCCTTTTTTATTCATTACTACAACAAATTTACAAATTTAGGTATGTGCCAGCGTGCATCATTTTTGACTCATGGACTCAGCTGAATCCCTGTACAATTGCACTTGGGTGTGTTTGACACACTGCGCTTAAATTAGTTATAATTTAAGTTGAGCCCAAACATGCAATATGGCTTTGGCACCATAATGACTAAGTCTCTAATAGTAGTACTAAAATGTACCATTGACATTCAAATTTAATTATTTCATAAATGGAAATGATAATAAAAATATATCTATTTTTTTTAGTTTTTATTTAACATAGCTATTGCAAATTAGATACCAGAACAAGACTAGTAAAATTTATAGAGAAAAAAGAATGGAGGTGCTTTATGTTAAGGGCTCTGAGATTTGAGAAATGGAGAAGGTGGGGAACTGGATTAATAGATAAGTTTGAAGAAGTAAAATAGATAATGATTTAAAACTATAAAGAATAGGTACCTAGTTAGGAGGATGGATGTGGGCAAAATTTAGTTTGTAAATAGGGTAGTGGTGGAATGAAACAATGGGAAAGGAGAGGCGATAGATGTGGAAAATGTTGCCAAATGTTGGAAAAAACTATAAGGGTACCATATGGGACTAACCACCATACAAAACCTCATTTGCAAATAAATTCAAAATTTAATTAATCGTAAACTATTTTTTCTTTGTAGCCCCACCCCCACCCCCAAAAAAGATGGCAAGTGGCAGCAGTTCAAATGGCGATCCCTCAAAAGTGTCATTTGTAGATTTGAGCTCTGTACTCACCGAGTACAGCATCCCACACATTTGTGAAATAAGTCCACAAAGTCTTCTAGAGAAGTCACAGTATGGAAAGGTAAGTAGGTTTAAGAGTTTACCTAATAATTTTTACTAACACGCAGGTCTAGTCACATGCTGTTTGACAAACTTCTGGCATGACCCTGATTGAACAATTAAGTGTGTGTGTGCGCGTGTTAAGCCCAAGAACCCTATGGGCCTAGTCCTAAACAGTGATCCATTGCATTCAATCTTTGAGGGATTCGGATTTGATTCTTTGTACCTAATAATCTTTATAATAAGGAGAACAGTGTGTTGGGAGTGTAGCAGCTTTAAGGTGAGGTACTTTTAAACTAAAAATGTTTTCATTAGATAAAAGATGGTAGGCCCCCTCTGCGTTGTAATAGAACTAAGTTTATAATTTTTATGCATTCCAAATTCACATGCTTTGAGCAACATTTAATCTTTTGTGTTTTTAAATACATACATAAGTAACCATATTCTAAATACTTCTTCTTATGACGTGATCACATGTCATTTTTAGAAATTCAATTCCTTTTGTCCTGATATTCCCTCAATGTCTTAACTTGCTAGTCCGGTAACTTGTAATGATGTCATAATCGCTGGGGAACATTCGTTCTTGCTTAGTGAGACATTATCATTTGACTATGTCCTGAATGTTTGGGTCAATCCATGTAACCCACAAATACTGAAAGCACGCTTGGTAGCTTCAGAAATAAGTTTAAAGGCCCACTCCCACCTAGGCGATTAGAATTAAATCATAGTGCAGCAGCCATAAAATATTATTTCCATTTATTTAAATGGACCCGCTCACACCTAGATGAATCAAATTGGTATGAGAAGAATTTTACACAGAGAATACTTTCTTCGATTCTCTAGCGTTACCGGATGAAGTTTGTGTCATAGTTTAGTTCCTGTTAAGTTTCAGGACATTTGGAAGATTAGTGTGGTGTTATTGCCAAGCGAGGCTGTGGAAATATTAGTTAGCTTGCGTGCAGGTGCTCAAATTTGTTTTGTTGTGTTTGTAAAGCGAAGCTGCAATGGAATTAATTACTTTAATTCCAGAGCTACAGATTTATTTACAATAGGAATTAAAAAAGAAAAAAAACTTTAGCAATGGTAACACAAGAGCAAATGCATTGGAGGAAATCAATAAAAAATTAGAAAGTAGCACAAAATCTTACTTCAATTTATTTAAATCTTGTAGTTTACTGTGTACACAAGTATTTATTTATATATTTTTATATTGTATCTACAGTCATGTGGTAATAATTGGGAAAAAAAATACAGAACTTTTGGTTCTAATATATATTCAAAACCCCCGCATTGGGACTTTGCTCTTCACTTGAATGCGAGTCCAAATACCGCACTTCATTTGTATTCGGCTAGGTGGGAGCAGACCTCATAGGTGTGGCCTTGATCAGGGAACCGGCATGACACACATGAATTAACTAAGGAAGAGATCTTTTATATCTAACAATGTTTTAAACAGTAAATATTTGCTTTTAAAATTCAAATAAAATAAATATTCAATTTCAACTTATATTCACCAGCATTTTGTTATTTAAAACAGTAATTTTAAAATGCATCCTATCTCTGAAAGAGTAAGTAATGGTGTCGATGAAAAATATTTTCAGTCGATCATCGCATAGTATACCAAATATAATATGATTACGAACATCAAGTCTACTTAGAGAAGTAAACGGGGATGCCTTCACAATTGCCACCCTTCTGTAAGGCATATTATTTGTTATTTTATAATTAGGTCATTACAAATGGTGCCCAACCATGGGGCTAGTTAACTAGTTTGCATGGGGCCATAACATCTTTAATATGAAGATTTATCTATTAATAAATTGTCAGTAATAGATTTTTACCCTCCTGCCCGCCCCTTATACATTTCCCCCTAAACTCATAGCTAAGGCACTATTTACTCTAGTATTAAACTATTGAAGATTAGACTTATCTGCCAGAATGATAAAAAGCGGTTCTAAGTCCACTTGAATCTTGAGAAGTTATTATTAATGGCCACTAATGTTGTTGCTTCAAGAATCAATAAATATGAAATGCATCTCACTTATTTTTTGTTTTGTACTTCAATTTAATTTTAAGAAATTTGTGGATGGTATGTCAGGTACAGTACTTTTGGTACAATCATCTGACCTTTTGATATTGTTTCACATTATATATGTGGACCCAAATTTCTTTAAATATATTTTAAACTATTTTTGATGCATAATCTTGTTAAGTGTTTTACAGTAGAGTCTCATTAATCCGAACTATGCTAATCTGAAATTCTGGTTGATTTGAAAAAAAGTGGAAGAAAAAACAAATTTAATTTTAAAATAAAATTTATTGTAATAGTACAAAGTAGGGAAAAGAAACTATGTAAAAATCACTGTTTGTTTTGCTTTCAAAAATGATGAAAATAGCATATACTAGGATACTTACAACAATTATTTATTTATTTGGCATGTTCATAAAATCGGTAGGTCTCTTTTGTCGTAATGATGTGAACCTGTTGGCTGACGCAATATTCCGTCACCACCTCTTGAACATTGCATCAGCTGGTGTCGCAACGGGTTGCTGCTCCATGTGGCATAGAGTGAGGTTGAGTGCCACCGCGGCATCTGCGTTTGACACAGGCTGCTCCTTATAGCCACCTGTTTCGTCATCACTCATTTCCACATCCCGTTGAGTAACAGCCGCGACTATTTACTCAACAGTCAAGTTTTCATGGCTTCCACCATCTGCTGCCATCTACTCATTTATGTCGGTTTCATCTGATTCTTCGCACCCAGGAATTTGTTGAACGAGCTGAAGTATATTTTTTGCCTCATTTTCCTGCTCTGAATTTTCATTGTAGTTGAGAGTTGATTTTTTTTTCCAAGATTTTCTCCAGCACTCTTTGTTCATACAGTCCCAAGATTCGGCAGCCACATCCTTACTATTTACTGCTTTAATTTTTTGAAGCAGGGAAAGTGAACTGTCATCATTTTCTTCTATAAGGGTCCTGAGAAATCTTTTTTTTATAGAAAAGTTTTATATTTTGTTAAACTCCTTGATCCATTGGTTGCAATAGAGGTGTAACATTTGGGGAAGGGAGGAAAACTGCCTTGATTTCACCACATGTTAGTTCACTTACATTTGGATGAGATGGAGCATTGTCGATAAAGGGCAATGCATGAACTGGTAAATCATCTGCTTTATTGAAATGAGGTATAGCAGGGACAAACTGTTTGTCATTTGAGCCATTCTTTAAAAAGATTCCCATTCATCTAAGCCTTAGTTGGGTTCCTATAACAAACAGGAAGAGTGTTCATATTGAGGTTTTTAAAGGCTCTTGGTTTAGATGATTTACCAATAACCTTTATCGGTAACTTGTGGTTTCCTGCTACATTGCTACAATTCATTAGAGTAACACGTTCCTTACTCATTTTGAAACCCGGAGCACAAGTTTCTTCTTTGAAGGCCAGACTTTTTTTCGGTAATGCCCTAAAGTCTAGGCCAGTTTCATCTGCGTTATAAATTTCTTGAGGAGAATAATTCCCACTTGATACCAGATTAGCAAATTCAGCAACGTATTCCTCAGTCACAGCGTGGTCAGATGATGGCTGCTCTCCCTTGATTGTTAACTGACAAATTCCATTACTTTTTCCATCTCTCAAACCATCCTATGCTTGCAATGAGCGGATAATCTTCGCTATTTATTAATTTGTTGAGATGGATAGCCTTCTCTTGAATAGGAGGTCCACATAAAGGTGTACCTTTCTGGCGCTCCTCAGTAAACCACATAATAGGGCTTTGTCAACCCTATCAAATTGTGAGTGTTTTGATGTTTGTCAAGTTTCAAGGGGTTATTCTGATGACGATGTGCAAAATTGTTCAACCTTGACACGGTTCTGTTTTCAGTCTGTAATGGTGATTTTTCTGACGCCAAACTCCACATACAATTTAGTCACACTCCTGCCTTTATCTAAATGTTTAAAAACCTTCGGTTTATCTTTAAGAGTACACATAGTATGCTTCCGTTTGCTAGCTATTTTTTTTTATTCACTAAAACACTACACTTACAGTACTTATACTCACAATGTGCACGCAAACTGACACAATGACAGCAGTTGACTGAATCAGTGGCTAGACAATCAGCACAGGTGTTCTATGACTCACCATGCAGGCAGGCATTGGTTCTAAAAATAGCAACAGGGTACTCACCCCACCCCACCTTCGTCTCTCAGCGCTCGTGAATTGCATACACGTAAACACGCCCATTAGACCTTACAATGAGTTTTTAATTTACATTATAGGAAAGATTTCAGTTAATCCGAAATTCTTTTAATCCAAATAGATCTTGGCTTGGTCCCAATTAGTTCGAATTAATGAGACTATACTGTATTCTGTGTGTTTAAATTTAGCTTTGGTTAAAAATAGATTATTAAAAGGGTTTTACTAATATGTCTTCCAATTCAGGTTATATTTCATGAGATTGCCGACAGTTACCCTACCGACGCAGACATTTGTTGTCGTTATTCAATGACCAATGGAGTAACTTACTGTCATGGGGACCGGGTCAGTCTTTACAAAGTGGGCTGGAGGTATGCTGAGGAGTTCTTACATTTTGAGTGGGCCCCAGGCCCACCTGAATCTACCCAAACAGAGTTTCAGATTCTGTTTAAGGGTAAGCTATCTCAACAAATTGCTTTCCCCATTTCTACCTTTGGTGTCATTCATTTGTCTACTTACATAAATTACACTAACTAACCCACTTCGATGGCCACAAAGTCTAACATGCTACTCTCTTGTTGGGCTAGATCCCCGAAGACGGCGAGATCAGGGCTCGATCTTGGTCGGGTGCACTGAGGGTGATTTTTCCTAAATGGTTTTCTACTCTCCCTCCATGCAAATGCAAGTGAATTTCCTTTAAATTAAGCCTTCCTAAACCCTAGTCCATGTTTAATTAGCATAACCCGAATGTGTAGTAAGACACGGTGCTAAAAAAACTATAGCTGTGCTAGGGTCTCACCGAGTGTACGGAACATTGAAACTCCCATTCTTTCTCTGGCTGAATGGAAGTACATTTCCTAAGTTTCACTTTTCTCAACCTGTTTTTTTAATAGATAGGCATGTTTACTTTACTAATATTCAACACACAAATACTGATTCACAGGAACAGAAGATGATATATTCTCAAATTTATCAAGTGAGCACATTAATTATATCAAATGCAAGAGAAAATTGGCTGGTTTTCTTGCCTTGCAGCTAAGAGTTAACTGTAATTTTTGTGGATCTTTTTTTATTGAAAACGAGGTTTGGTAAATTAGTCTTAAATAAGAAAATAACAGTGACTTTTTAATGAACCTTCGAACTTAACACATTTTATGTGTTTTTTAACTCGAGATGGGATTATTAATTCATTAAATCCTGTGGTGTTCGAGAGATTTGAGATTTGTAAAAATCTCAAAAATATCTCCACTACAATAATTATGAAAACCTTGTCTTAATATAACAATTTTAATCATATGGTAAAAGGAATTATTTAAACTTATGTAGTTGGGAGGTTAACAAAATTAGTCAATATTGTATTAATATAATGAATTTAATTTTTAAAAATGTTCTCTTTGTATAAACATGACAAACAAAATAGTATTTGTCAGTGGAACCAGTACTTGATCAAGGTTTTTTAAAATTCTATTTTGCTTATTTTCACTTTAACTGAAATTGTTTTTTTGAAGATTCAAGGACTTTAATTTGTATTTGAGATTTGAAAGAAATTTTAATATTCAAATTCAAGATTCGAAGAAAATTTTAAGATTCAGATTTGAGATTCATATTTTATAAATATAGGATTCAACCCATCTATACTTTCAACACTAGCTTAAACGAAAATAAAGTTTGTTGCTCGACTTATTCAAATACAGACTAATTTTTTTCAAAGAGTTTTAAAAACTGCTTTACAATTGGTCGTTTGATATTAAATGCCTTTAATCAGCTACATTGGGTGGATGAAAGAAAAACACATCTGGTTATTTAATCTTTATGTGTTAGAACAAATTATAGGCCAATACTAATTATTATTAACTCGCATTATATTGTTTTATTTATGTCTATATTCACCTACTCCAAAAAAAATTGTCAAAAATATAATTTTATTCCTCAGGTTAGAATGAAACAAAATAATTTTGATCTGAGTGCTTATTTATTAGTATGATCAAATCCTTTGGTCAATTTTATTTCGTTTGGTCTTATAAAATATTTTTTTATAAATTTTCTGACACTTTGTAATCTCTGACTAAGTAAACCAAAAACAAAAAAGTGTATGTGGAAATAACACTTGTGTTATGTTTCGCAGCTAATAACTTGCCAAAGGATGTTCATGAAATCTACCAATTCTGCTATATGACAGCAAACAACGAAATGTGCGGTGCGAGTGGTCCCTTCCAGTTTCACCGTTCAGATGATAATGAACTGTGCATTGTTGAGGAGCAGGATGGGATGGTAGTTGTCCGGTCAAGGTCAGCCGTCGCTCAGGAGAAACTCCGAGAGGTGAGTGTAAGCTCCTTTGTTAAACACTTTTACTATACTGCGTTTCACAGAATATTATCATTTTCTGTAGACCGAATACTCTTGTATGAATTTAATGATTTTACAATTCCTGCATTAGTTGTAAAATTTCTATTGTTTTGCAATAAGATAAAATAATTGCATTGACACATAAATTATGGCTAGTTCAGAAAGTTTGTGGTAAGCGTCAATGATTTATTTGAAAATTCAGTTCATATTTAACCTGAAAAGCCAATTTCAACCGAGAATTCTTGGAAAAAGTTCAGGAAATTTTGGAATCAACTTATTAAAATCTTGAGACACTCTGATCTAAATCATTTGCAAGTATAGATTTGGTGTGAATTAATTTTAAATAGTTGATGCCAAACATACCTGATTTGTTTTCCATATGTTTTTAAAAAAAATTTTTTATTCATTGTTATTAACATAATAATAAACATAGAAGTAGCATAGTGAGAGATTTGTAAATTATGCAATTTCTGATAAAACATTAAGGTATTGACCCAAAATCACAACAAAATGTACTGAAAACCATATTCTCACGCAATTTATCTCGGCAGGCAGGTGAACTGAATAGGGATTAGTAGGAAGGCTGGGTGATGTCTTTAATTTGAAAATCCAAATATACAGCTTATTAAAATTTAACCATACAGTAAAGTCTTGATAGTTAGGATAGGATCAGGACCAGCTTGAACTTACAAATCTCTGATCAAACAGAATATCACTAGAAAAAATTGAGTGGCTAAAAATTATATCTAGACCCAACCACAAAACTAACTTGCAATTAATTGATGACTACTAAATATTCAGGTGTAGGAAAGTTACTTTCCTTTGAAAATCCTACAATGGGCTTTTGTTTCTGTACTTGACATAGTTTCCTTACAGCAAGATCTCAACTGCATTTCAACAGAATTATTGGAGTTTTCAATATTTGGTAAATTTTTTTCTTCTTCATGATTTAGCTAAGATCACATTCTACAACTCGGCTACCCCTGAGTAAACCACATTCTTTACAGTGACTTAATTAATAAACCCGCCTTATTCTTTCTTTTCTTTCACATAAACTGGAACAAGCATTGTTGGTATCTTTTATTGGTGTGCTCCAAACCACCCTGATCCATTGGTTGATTAAAACTCGTGACAAGTCACAAAGGTCATTAGATTGTAGTTCTTCTTCATCCAAGTGTGAGGGTGCGTTATCTAGAAGCAAAACAACCTTATAAAACAAAATGTTTTCTTTTAAAAATTCATCTCTCTGAGGCCCAAGTTCTTTTTTAAAACCATTTATTAAAAATTACCCTGTACATCTTGCCTTTTATGATTTTTGTAATATAAGGAAGGGCTGAAGGGAACACATTTTTTTAGTACATAAATAAATAGTTGACAAGGCAAAGCTACTGCAATCATGTGCAGAGGTGTGGGAAGACCAGGTCATTCTGCCAGACTGGCTGGCTACAATATTTAATTAAACAAGGCAATTCTTTGTATCCCTTACAACGGGTCTCATGAAATGAGTCACATTGAATTTAAATACATGAATATTGTTAAAATATGTGTTATTTTAGATTTTAATTAATTAGGGGGAGGGTAAAAACGGTGACATTACAAAAGGAATGTTTATTTCCAGTAAACTCCACACAATCAATTCTGGGTAGTTCTGTAGTAGTTCTGTAGAGTTTGAGCTAGTTTAAAAAATGAACACTATGTTGTTGTATTGTTGTAGAACAATCACTTTGACAGAGTCATATATATAATTACTATTGCTCGTTATAATATACTTGCATTTAAAAGTTGCTTAAAAATTCAATAAATTTCAATACAGTATTAACTATCAATAACTGAATAATTAATCATAGTGATTAAAATATTTTGAAAAATAAAATGTTGATCAGTTATCTTTGGCCTGGCCCATGAGTATAAACTGTAAAGATCATTTAAATTCATTTTTTAAACTCTTGCATATATTGACATTTCTTTTGCGAGATTAACTAATAATCTTTTAAGAATTAATAGCCAAAGCTATTATTTATGCTTATTAATATGATAATCTTTATGCTTATTAATATTATAATAATCTTTTCCCTAGCTAATTTAATGGGTTTTTTATTCAAAGAATGAAAGTTATTGTTAAATTGCGTGACAAATTAGAATGATGATTGGTGATTAAATAATATATATACTAGTCTGTTTTTATTTATCTTATCACTATCCTTCTTGGTGACTCAACTAGTGGATAAGATAGCTTGAAAACTTTTTTCTTGGTAATCAATCTTAAAATAACACTTACTTCACCTGACACCTTGGCTTAATCTACAGAGCATTTGTATACTGTTCCAAGGGTCTCAAGTTTGATTATTGGCAAAGACAAAAAAATGTATCACTCTTTTCAAGTGTTGAGGGAACACCCCTTAGCTCTCAAGTATTTCAAGTATTCTCTATTTTCATTTGTAAACACAAAAATTAATTTGTTGTTAAGGCTTGCAATTATTATCATAATTTATTATCTCAAAAAACATGAACAATTTATGTTTCTTTGGTATAAAACACCCCCTTACCCGATAACCACCTGTTTATCAATAAGAATGTATTATTAAATTTAATTGTTCCAACACAACTGTGCTAGGCCTGTTTGTCAGGGGTACCAACAAGGGCGCCCATGTGGTTTTTCCAAATGGGAGGAGAATTTGAAGTCCCATTTGGCACCCTCCACCCCGTCTCCTTCTCGAGAGAAAATTTAAGGAATTTAACCTTGTGGGGGGGGAAATACTAGAGCATCTGAACATAATTGTGAGCTATGAATTTCAGTATATAATTTTAGCAAAAAAAAAGGAGTTGTAGCTGACTGAACCCATTGAAAAGAAAGCTGTTAGAGAAGGAACATGAGAAAATCTAAATTCTATAATTTTTATCTCTGTTAACTCGTATATTGACGATTCATTGTTGTTATTAACAAATTGCAGCCTAAGGATGTACCGGTATTATGTAAAAAAAAAAAAATTTGGTTTAATTTTTTTTTCTATGTTAGAATTTGTGGAAAACTCAAATATCCTTAAAAACTGAGCGTGGATTTGTATGACAAAATTTTGTATTTTACTCTCAACTCTTGGGCTAAACATTTTATCATGAAGTAGGAAACTTCCCCTCCCCCTTAAAAAAAAGTATTATCTTATTGCCATTGTCTTGGTAGGGTGTGTTCCGTAAGTGGTTTTCCATTCTGTTTTCAGGCTAATGCTATTTTGATTTTCTCTAGAGCCCTTGCTTTTCCCTTCCTCCTTAAACTGTGTTGTTAACAACTTTAATGAATGTGTTAGTAATTTTATTTTTATGTCAACATTTTAGGCAGAGAGGACCAGTGAAAGTCTTAAGCAAGAAAAGACCGAGTTGGAAAACAAGCTGCAAAAACTTCAAGATAACCACGATAAGATGAAAAGAGAGCTGGAGGAGACTCTTAGTCAACTTGGCATCCTCCACACAGAGAAACAGGTGAGGACCTGATCTTTTCAGCTCAGTTACAACATTGCTTACAAATATGGGGCCTTATTGGAGAGAGGCATATAAAATATTAGTTCCACTTTTTAAAGAAAAGGCCTAATCTGACAGCAAGATCTACTTTTAAATATTCATTTTTGATCTGCAGCTGTCACTTTTGATATAGTCTTGATACCTATAAAATAACATTAATAATATAGTGAAATGTTATTATTAATGACTACCAAAAAAAAGTTTGTGTTTTTAAAAGCCCCTTCTATGAAAATTGAGCTGCAAATATTAACATCACACTTTGTTACAATTTATTTTGATGATAAAACGAGAGAGGCTATCAGCATAACATTAAAATTAAAATATGGCTTAAATTCAGAATAATTCAAATGTTTAAAAACAACACCAGAATGTAGAAATTGAACTAGCGCCTAGCCAAAGGTCTCGGGTTTGATTTCTATGTTGAGGTGATATGTTTTAACCTCTATTTGAATTAAAGAATATTATTGTGTGCGACCACATTTTATGTTTAATTTAGAATATTATTAACTTCCTCCTCTTTCACACTATGAGAATACTAAACATTTTACCCCATAAAGGTTTTAATCTAAATTTCTTGTATGAAACCAAATGGGTAGTAGGCTATGAATAAAACTGAGTATATAGTATAGGTTCAACTTTATTGAATGAATACTTAAGTTTGTAAAAATATTATGTTGATTATCTAAGCATATCATGGAAGTATATACTCAACTGTCTATTTCTCAGAAAGTATATATTCATGTCTGGTAAGAATAAAGGAGAGTACATTCTCACTATGCTCTGCTAGTTTTCATTTGAGTGTGGTTAGTAGTACTCTTAGCTCTGAGTATTTTCTTTTCTCTACTGAGCTTAAGATTAAGGCTCAAAAAAAATGGATAAATTTATGAATAATATAGTGCCCTGTAGAAAGATATACAATGTGGATTCCTAGAACTTAAAAAGGAAGGGTGTGCAAAGTCCCCTTTTTAAATTCGAAACTAGCTCAAATCAAATATATGGTTTAAATTAACAGGGTTAGCCAACACACTTACCTTGGTGATATTGTAGTAGAAGTTGTTTGGATAGAATACTAAAAACACACAACACATTTTTAAGGACAAGCTTTCACTGTAACAGACAGCTTCAAGTCAAGAGAGTAGACTGATAGTGTTCTATCCAAACAATTTCTACTCCAGTATCACCAAAGTAAGTGCTCTGGCTATCCCTCCTAATTTAAACCATGATTTAGCCTAGTGCTTTATTCCAAATCAAATATATGAAATATTCTCGAAACGGAATCGAAGTTTAAATATTTTTGGTTTAACTGTATGCACCAAAATCCCCTGAGATATGTTTTATTGCACATTTGTTTGTAATATTTATTTTTATCCTGATAAATAAAGCTATTATCACAACTTACAATTAATTTACTTAATACTATTTTCATATGAATATTGTCTTGTAATGTACATAACAGCTCAGAATTGCATTAGTTGAGCATTATAGGCGAAGACTCATAATCGTCGAGGCTGGTATTTTTTTGAAGTGAAGTCTAATCTTATATCTGTTTTGAAGTCAAGTCGAAGTTTTGGAGCTTCGCACACTCCTGTTAAAATTGTCTGAAAGTTAATATAGACTAGTTAAACCTATATTTTTGTGGGCCGGAAAAAGTGGAAACTCAAGGAGATGCCATTAAGGACATAATTAATTTGATGGCCTTTTTAAGATTGGTAGGTGACCCTGGGTTTCAACCTTTGCTTTACAGTATATAAATTGACAGTTTCTTTTGAAACAAAAATTGATTGTTTCCTACTTATGTGCAGCTTAAATGATAAAATTTCAATATCTTGTTCTGTTCAATTCAAGTAATATTATACTTCAAATAATTTAACAATGTTTTCTAGAGATGGGCCACTCGAATCCACCGAATCCTGACATGTATTCGAGATTCGAGGATTCGGTGTTTTACTGGATTTGATGGTCGAATCTTTCACCTCGTAAACAAAACATACTATTATGAATTCAAAAATTACTTAGTTATGCCTATATGAAAAGCACAACTTAATCCGTAATTTTTATTTTGTCAGACAAAAGAGATAATCGTGAATAAAATCATTGTTTTTTTAAAAATAATTATTATTATTAGGTGTAGAAAATCTAACGTGCACAATACCTTACAAAACTAGAATTACAAATAAACTCGAAATAAATAAAACAAATTAGGACTTTTTTAACAGACATAGTAACACATTACACATGATAAAAGTCAGCCACCATGACATAAACGTTTACTCGCCAGAGTGATTATTAAATAAACTTGACTGTTAATTCTTACTACACAACTGATTTAATTTATCTACAACTATGCAAAGAACCCCAATTTATTTCATACGAGCCTTAAGTTAGATATTTTGTTGGGTTTTATAAAAAATAATTACTGTTAGACACCGATAGAACTGTTTATCTATGCCTACCGGTCTACGAATTGTATATTGAATGTTTTATAAAATTCCTAAGAAAATCTCTATCTGCTGAAAGCTCCACATTTGGACTCCAATTGTAATATTCAAAAAATCCTCACGTTGGGTAACCAATTATATTATATTATTCTAAAGAATAATGTTGGGTAACCAATTGAAAAAAGTCTACGAAACCTCTCTTTGGGTTCCAATTGAAGAATTCTAAAAAGCCTCACGGTGGGTCGTCAATTATAAAACTCTGAAGAAACAACAACTTATAATGTTATTATTTATCCCTGGCTAGCTCATCTTCTCTTATCGACATGATTATCATATAAGGAAATTCCCACTTATACAATAAATATACTTTAAACACTTTTATATTAATTTATTATTAGAACGTATTCCTTTATACATTATTACTATAGGTGACCTGGTGGTCTAGGGGTAAGGTGTCAGACTTCTGTGCTGAGGGTCCGGGGTTCAATCCTCGGTCCTGGCACAGATTTATCTGATTGCCAAACCCTTCCTTCACCTCTGACAAGACGTGTATTAATCACAACTTGTGAATGTGAGGAATGCCAGGCCTCCACCGTGGTTCGGATTCCACGTTAAACTGTAGGTCCTCCATTTCGTCTCACAATCACCCTACCATTACACATTAGCGTAAGTGCGTATAACCCGAACGGGTAGTAAGACGCGGTGCTAATAATAATAATAATTATTATTACTATAACAATTTACAACTTCAGTTTGTATGATTGACCCGTTCCTACGCCAATCACCATACACTATATCATAATTAAATATGTGGCGACAAGCAATACATGTCTTTTCGCCGCCCCAGTCACTGAGCGTCTCTTTCTAGAGTAACAGTCAGAGTTTGTTTCTGCCTAGCGTCTTTTTTAAATTCTGATGACATTGACGATTCCATCAGAGTGGACTGACAATCTCGACCTGCCACAAGAAAATAGTTTGAATTCTGGCTTTCTGGTTGGCTGGACAATGCAACCACTCTGTACTAAGGAAAAGATGTATTCCTTTTAGAATGGAAACTAAGTGCAAGCTCAGCTCTTTCCTTTTTGGTTTCATCGTCCAACGCACCCAGTAAGCACATTTAAAATAAAATAAATGTATTGACTTCCAAACTACCTGAAGGGCTTAAATATTCTAAAATGCAAATGAATAATTAAAATTATAATATAAAATAAAAATAATTCCCAAATTTAAATATAAAATGCAAATATAATATTAAAACTGCAGTCTCATCCGTCCTTTTCGAAACAACATAGGAGTCTACAAGTTGGGACATTACAGTTTGTTTCAATCATTTCAGGTAATCTGATCACTTAGTAAACACTAGTGTGTTTTAAGAATCAAATAATAACTTGCTAATTCATAATTTGTTTTTAAATTGATTTTAATTAAGAGTTTATTATTTTTTTAAATTTGTTATTGAAGTAATTGTAAAAATATTCAAACGTAGTCCTGCCTAATAAAATGAGAATGAACATATTGCAAACGTCGAAAATATGTTCGTGTTTTAAATAGAATGTATTCTCAGAAATCGTTACTTCGCAAAAATTGAATATATAAGGTAACTAGGCCTAATCTGTTTACTTCATATGTGTTTTAGAAACTTAGCTCATTCTATCAACACTTTTAAAAATAACTAAAACACACTCAAGTTTTGATTGATTTGATTTTTAAACAATAATATGAATCTCTATTGTTTAATTTGGCTGGATTTTAACCAATATTTTGTGAGGGGTGGTTAGGATTGATTAAAATTGAAAGCATGATTGAAATAAATCTTAATTTACAGTTTAGGCTTGTATTGTTTAATTTATACGTCTATTTATAAATCATTAAAATTTCTAACAATATGCTAGGATTCAGATTCGATATTCGAAAATAAAGTGTAGATTTGGATTTGAGAAATAGTGGATTCGACCCATCTCTAAATTGTTTTCATATTTTTATTGCTGGTAATAGAACTTGAACTACTTTAGATGCCTCGTGTTGGTCACTAGATAGCATAATAAAAAGTGTTGGGATAATTTATATTAGGTCATTATTATAATTACCGAAAAAAAATATTATGCTATCTTGGAATTTTTTTTTAATGGGTGTAACATTTGAAATTATTTCAGGAAAATAAATAAATTTCAATTTTAATCACATTATTTGTTCTCCTGGAGTAATCCAGTATTTGTGTTATTTGTACTCTATTCTTTGTGTTTGATAAAGGAAACAATGCCGAAATATTATTCTCTTTGTGTAAACTGTGTGTGTGACTATTTCTACTATAGAATACAGAAGAAAGGAAGATGTCACCTTTGTGCATTGGATTCTTCCCACATTTTTCCTCTTTCCCTAGGTGGGCTTTTTTCATCATATTTACTCTTAGTAGTTTATTTTCCCTCTTTCTTTAGTTTTATCAATTTCCTTTATTATAAAATGGTTCTCTTTTTTGTGATTGTGGATACTTACTCCAATAATAGGATGTCGATGAGCAGTCTAAATAAACATAATGTGTTAGTTTTACATAACATAGAACCAAGCATTATATTACTTGATGTAGCACCAAGTGGGGATCATCAATGTGAATTTTGACGAAATAGATAAACATCGGATCAGATTTTTACTATTAGGCAAATATTATGAAAAAAAGTAGAAATACAACGTGATGGTTCATCATTCATACATAGATTTTTAAAAAAGACCTATGATTAAATAAAATAAAATTAACTTTTGTTAAATTTGGGATACCCAAAATAATTGTCAAGCTAATCAAGGTATGTTAGTAAAAATGCAGGACAGGGTAAGGGTTGGATGTTGCTTATCAGATACTTTTAACATTCATAATGGGCTGAAACAAGGTGGTGCACTTTCCCCATTAGTTTTTTTTTTCTAGCCTTAAAGTATGATATTAGACTAATGGAAGAAAGTTGGGAAGGGTTGGCACTAAACTGTACAATTCGGCTATTGGGATATGAAGATGATTTAGCTTGGTTGTACGGCAGTAAGGAAGTTGTTGCAAGAAATGCAAAAAAATTTACTAGAGACTAGTAATGAAATAGGCTTGAAAGTGAGCACTGAAAAGACTTTGTGGATGATCACACAGAGAACACAGATTGGGATTGATAATTTAGAGATTACTGCGAACAACATATCACTCCTATCACTTGCACACTTTCTGTTATCTGCTTCTCCCATCTCTTCCTTGGTCTCCCTGTACTGTTATCTGATGATCTCATCTCTTCGTGATCTCCCTATACTACAAAGTCTTAGTAATAATTGTATTTTTGATATCATTTTGAGAGTTTAACAAATCTCAAATGTCACATCTCTGATTTCATTATTTTATAGTGGTAGAAACTATAGAAATAACGGTAAGAAACAAATAAAAGGGAACAAACCTTAAAAAAGTAAAGAGGTTTTTCTTAAAGAGAACATTATTTTATCGAAGTAACTGCTAGAGAATTTTAAAAAAACTCAAATTTCTCATCTTGTCTCTTGGTTTGCATCTTGTTTTCATGTTTGTTTCTCAATACGTTCTGTATCATTATTCATGACTAATTGGTTTATTCACTGTTATACAAAGTCATTAGAAAAGAAGTTTGCAGACATGGCCCACATGGAACGCCACATGTCACGCCTGCAGCAGAACTTGCTTTCTATAGACACAGATAAAAATGATGCTGAGATGAAGCTGCGCAAGGCAGAATCCCATATCCAAGTGCTCACTGCTACCGTGGACACACTTGCATCGGTAAGCATCTTGACATTGCATTTCCATATATTTAAACTCTGTGTGTTTTACTTTTAATCTGTCTTGCTTGGATTTTTGGGGGCTATACGGGGGGCTGTTTCTTTTGAAAGTTGTGTGCCAATTCAAACAATTGTTTTTTGTTTAAGTTCTTTGGATAGCCAGCACACTTAATTTAGTGATACTGGGTTGTAAAATGTTTAAAAACACATGAAGACTTTTTAAAGAAGAGCTTTCACTATTACAAGTAGGCTCCTCAGGTTAGGAGGGTTTACTCAGTTTATTTTAAATGCAAATATTTATAACCATGCTTGGTTATTTTTTGATTAAAATACACCTAAGAAATATATCCTTATTCAAAACTATGATCATATTTTAATTTTAACTATTAAAATGTATGCTTATATTTTTTTAATGATAAATTTGTGAAAAATTATTTTAAAATACACATATTATCTGCCTTTAGGCAACTATTAGTTTTATAATCAATTTATTTATATTTACTTTTCCTATTTTTCTTGTTTTGTCCCTTTTGTGGTTGTTTTCTCCCCTTTTAAATTTCCCTAATTCTTGTTTACATTATCTTTTACAAACACACTAAAAATGTTATAAATAATCTGACTTCAACTTACTAATAGTGGATCAAATTATACTTCATTCATTCAAACTATCCTCACAAAATAGCCGTGACAAGTCATTGGGATTGACTTTATCAGTTTTAATTCATTGTCTTTAGGGACACTGACTTTTCGCTAACCGTGTTTTCACAAAGTGTTTGAAAAATCCACTTTGAAACTGATAAAATATGCTTCAAGATCAAAGAAATCATTATTACTTATTTTTGAGTTCATGAAATAAAGGTATTTATACACTTTCCTTAATTCCTTGACAATTGGTGGAAAAAAGTTTAATTTTTATTGTTTTTATGGCTAAATATAATTATTTGTCAGTACCTTCTGATCTTTGTACTTAAATATAAGATCCTAAAAAGTATATATTATTTAAATGAACTACACTTCACTTTTTAAACGCACTAAAAGACTATCACATCACTTATCGGAAATGTCTACTAGCCACGAGATGGCAGAATGTCCATCAATGCTAATTATTATTATTATTATTATTATTAGCACCGCGTCTTACTACCCATTCAGGTTATACACACATCAATGCTAATCAAATAATATTAAAGTTTTACAACCCATACAATTCTTCACAAGTTACATGATTTTTCATTAAAGCTGAATCAATTTATTTTATCTGAAGTATGATTTGAAGTTTAAATTAACATTGAGTTATATTGTAAATATGAAGTTTTCCCCAGCCCAACTGTGTGTTATATGATCCAGGACAAAGAACATATGTCAGAGCTGCTGCGCACTGAAGCGAAGCAGAGCTCAGAGATGGGCCAGTATAAGAACCAAGTGGAAAGTTTGCAACATATGCTAGATGTTCTCACTCAGAGCAAAGAGATGGTTGCCCAAGAACTCAGGGTCGAATTGGCCACTAACGCCCAGGTGAGCTACTAGTTATGTGATTTATGGCCTTAGTTTATTTGTTTGATGATGATTTGAATGAATGAATGGAGGCCCATTGAAACTCTGGTAATTTGTTTTATGTTTCATATGTAGTAGACTTAAAGTTGTAAGGTTTGGGTGTTGCAATGAGCTGTAATTAATTTAAAGGGGCCGCCTATGTAAGCGAGAAATTGCTATGTACGCGTTCAGCTCCAACAAAATATTTAACTATAAGATGTTTAAGGAAAAAATATGACTGCTACAATTAAAATAACACAGTTCACACTTTACATTGTTGCCTTCGCTGCCTCTTTAAGAAAATCTATCTTTATCGTCACTGCTCATTCCTCCGACCTAAGTTTCATTCTATCAAAATCCATCAAGGAGGAGTGTGAATCAAGCAACGCAACTTCCTAAAAGAGGAAACCAAAAAACGATTTGTTATTTCCAAATATGGTTCATGCCAAGATAAAGTCTAAAGATTCCAACAGGGCTCTATTTTCTTTTGATAACCTATATTTGTTTTATTAATAGAATAAAAAAGTGTGGAAATTTAACAATAGCTCAACTTTGACTTTTGAAGCATATTTGTGACTAAAAAAACTAGGATTGATGAATAATGGCTTTAGATTTTGCCTTCCTCTAAAAAATAAAATAATCTTTTGATAGACAACATGAAATTTTAAGATATTTGAGAACTAGCAGCTAGCTTTCTTCTTTACCTCAAGATAAGAAGTTTCGTAGTTTTCTTTTCCCTCTTTCTTATTGGCATAACAATGGGTGGTTGTAGCTGGAAGGCAAAAGGGAGTATAAGATTAGACAGAAAAGAAAATTAATCCCAGAAAATGTCAAAGACCATTGTATTTTAATCCTTGTAGTTTGACATCGATTGATATGTTCTCACTGATTGAGGCGACTGCCTTAAGGATAATTGATAATTAGTGTTTCACACTACATTCGCTCAAAATTCATTATTAAATATTCATATTCAGAATGACTAGATGCAGTCATGTTAAGTGTGAACATTAGGGGTTTGCGAAGATTCGAAATGTTAAGTTGAAGACCAAATGTCCTTCACTTTGACTTCACATCCACCATAACCTTTGTATCTTCAAAATACTTTGAAGGGAGAGGAAAACTTTTACAAATTAACAGATTTGTATTATCTCACTAAATATTACACATGTCAATACAGTATTTAAAAACAAAAGAGAACTGATATAGAATAAGTTTTGAGTACACTTAGACTGGACATACAATTTTGTGCAGTTAAGTGTATTTTTATTTACATTCACCTATGCTAAAAGTACATCTCGATGTCTATAAATAAACACATCTATTTAGTTATCATCCTTTACAGACTGATCAAATTCACAAGATTTATTTTTTAATCTATGTACCAAATGCTTTCCTATTTGGAATATAAAAGTATATAGTCCACAAATCACTCAAGTAGTAAATTTATGGGCTTGCATCTAATTAATAAGTTTTTATTTTATGTTTAAATAGTCCATTACTAAGCAGCATACTAGCGCTAAAAATTTTTTTAAACTAAATCTATCTATTTTTTCTTTTAAATTTTGAATCTGAAATATTTTCAAATCTTCAACTCTGAAATATCTTTAAAAATAATAACCCGCCTCGGTGGCGTAGTTGGCTAACGCGCTAGTTGTGTTTGAGCTTGACCGCCGAGGATGGGGAAATCGGGGTTCAAATCTCGGTCGGGTGAACTGGGGGTGGTTTTTCCTAAATGATTTTCAACTCTCCCTCCATGCAAATGCGGGTTCACTTCCTCTAAATTCAACCCTCCCAATTCCTAATTTATTAGTGTAATTAGTACTTAAGCGTATAACCCGAACGGGTAGTAAAACGTGGTGCTTAGTAATAATAATAATTTAAAAATAATAGGGATTTAAGAATTTGAAAGTTCAAATGACCAATCTCAAATTTGTTTATTTATCAAGGAATCTTATTTGTAACCTTGCAAGATTCTCATTTTATTTGATCAATTGTCTTTGTTTATAGTCCAAGGAAGATCTACTCCGTCTAGAAAATGCAGTCAAAGAGTTGAAGGGTAAACTTACAGGTACAAATATATACTTATAATAAATTTATGACCTTGGTTTACTTGGATGACAGCTCAAAAACTTACTAGAAATAATCCCTAATAGGCCTATATCCCTACGCCTACAGCTAGCTGACATCTGTCACTTTGAATAACTGTAATGTAAATGTATGTTAATGTATGAATGTGATAGTTAACCACAGTAATTTAGGCCAATATTATTTATATATTTATTTGAGGTCGGACACAAAGCTTATTTATCGTTTCATTCCACTTAAAAAAAATATTATTCACAGCACTTCCACAAAAGGTTTAACGAAAATAGCTTCAAAATGGTAACCGACAATTTAAACCATGGGATTGAACGTGATGGAAAAAAGTTATTTACAAAGCTGCACCCACTAAGTGGATAAAAATGTTTTATTCAGTGGAATATTTCGAAATAAGATAAAATAATCATAAAATAATTTATTATATAGGCCTATACAACAAAAAGCCAAGTATTTTTTTTTCTTCCAAGTTAATTCATTGACTATATTAAAAGATATTAATGTATGCACTATATTACACAGATAACATTCCAAAATGGAGAATAAGTACTTTTTGCTATGTTTAAAATATTGTTTCAGATCGGGTAAATAGAAATATTAAAAGTTATGAAACAGTGTAAGAAAACTTAAGTCTATGTTATTTTTAATGTAAAATATAATATGTAACTAAAAAACTTAACATTTATAACAAAACAGTGATTTTTTACAAGTGTTAGCGACCCAAAACCTAAACATATGATTTTTGAACTGTCATCCAGGTAAAAGCCTATTATGAACAGATTATATTTGGAGATATTGCATTAAGGGAAACTTCTCTTCATGTTTTGTTATACAGCAATACCTCTCTTTCGACAAGGTACTGACAAGTCAATGTGTAGTCTGTAGCTTACAAATGCATTGGCATCACCAAAAAATGTATATAAGAGATTCAATGTGGAAAATTTAATAACACAATTTGCACCAAATGACTTTATTCAAAGACTGCACCACAAACAAAATAAAATGACACCTAATGGTGATGAAATGTAATCATATAGTGACTAAATTTGGAAGTGTGGCTATGATTAAAACCCAACGAAAGGGTGAAGTGGCGAAAGTCGAGGTATTGCTGTGCTGTATACAGGAAATAAGGATAGAGATGCACTAACCATTTTTACAGTCTTAAGAACATTCAAAAGATTATTAAGCTTTGAATTTGAAATTATAAAATATTTTATTTGAAATTGAAAGTCTTGAATTCTCACAGGGTATTAACATGTGTTCACCTTTAGCTAGGTTTTCAAATTATCTTGGGCGCTGCCAACAGTGGTTTAACATAATTCTCGTGTATTAAAGAAACCTCATTAAATTCTGGATGAGATTATCAAACCTGTTTTATTTTTTAGAATAGTAGACATTGAACTTATTAACATAGTCTACATTTGTTGTTTTAGGTTAAGTGGTATAAACTAAGGTCAAAATAAAGTGTTCTTTTTGATACTTTTTTTTAACAACATTTTGCAGTACTTGAGTCTGAGAAGTTATTACTGCTAAAACAACTGGATGAATTGCAGAAGAAAGACGCTGAGAAATCTAGAGAGTTAAAAGAACTGCATACAGAAAAGGCAGTTCTTCAGAAGGCACTGGACACAGCCATGGAGGACAGTGCTAAAGTAGATTTGGTGAAGCAGGTTGAAGAACTAAAGAGGAACAAAGACTTGATGTTGTCGCAGTTGATTCAAGCAGCTGGAGTTGATAAGTCTAACAAAGAGTTGATTGCTGAGCTCACAAGCAGGTAAGCTGTAATAGGGCCCCTACACGATCAGTCAGACTGTCAGTATTAATAAAGTAATAATTAATACTGACAGTCTGACTGATCATAGTTTTCCACTCTCCCTCCACACAAATGTGGGCTCACTTCCTCTAAATTCAACTTTCCCAATTCCTAACCATTAGCATAATTAGTACTTAAGCGTATAACCTAAATGGGTAGTAAGACCCGGTGCTATGATCAGTCTAAACCTCATTTCAAATTTTATTTTTCTATGACTAAAGGAAAGACAATTTTACTTTTCTGTATCTGCTTTGGATTTCAACCCCTCTCTATAACTTCATTGTTTAGTGCTCTAACTTACAAGTAAAACCTCTTTTTGCAATATGAGGTAATTGTATTATATTTTGAAGAGGGTACAGGAAATATGGATAGAGGTGTCCTATCATTCTTGACACATTTCCTTTTCCCTTCATGTTCTTTGGTTTCCTCTTTTCAAAAGTTGCGTTGCTCGTTTCACACTCCCTCCTTATAAGTTCCAATAGAATGAAACCTAGGTCAGGGGTTTGGGCGGTAATGATGGTTTCAAGAGGCAGCCATTATCTTTTTGTCCATTGGCAGCAATGTAAAGTGTGAATTGTGTTCTTCTTCTCATTGTAAAAGCCATATTGTGTTTGTTTCTTTTATATGTTTCAATCTACCTTTCCTGTACAACCTTTTAAATATAATTCATTGTATACTTGAAAAACTTCATGTGAACATGCAATAATTGATGCACTAGTATCTTTTGCAAATTAAATATATAAAACACCCACTTTACTTTCATTAATCACATGCCAAAACCAATTCACTTATTAAAAGTAATAGGTTCGTTATGTCTCTAATCAACTTTATGATCAGAGAATCAAACAGATGATGGAAAAGAATTTGCTTGTAAGCTCAACCAGAGGTTTGATCGACGATTATGTCCTTATTGTTAATGGTGCAACTTAAATTGAGGTTTTAGACACTGATTGAAGGTCAACTTTCATCTAATCTCTGATACAGCGGCTGATTAATGTTTGTGCAACCAGCCATTAGTACAAATGTAAAACAAATAAAATATTATGGTAATTGAAGCTAATGGGATGTCTAACTGGGAATAAGAAACAATTGAACACTTAAGAGCAGGAATGATGTTAAAAATAAAATCTTAAAACCCTCTTCACTCAATGAACTACTTGTCCGCTTTTCTCAACACCATCATCATCACCACCACCACCACCACCACCACTCAACGTTTCCGTACCTGTGGGTCGTCTGGCATATCAGATACTCTTCCATTCCTGTTGATCTCTACAAACTTCCCCTTCAGTCACGCATCTCCAGTCCACTCCTCTAGCCTCCATGTCCTTCTCCACTTGGTCCATGGTCTTCCAATAGGTTTTCTACCCTTCTCTTTGCCCTGTAAGGCTTTCTTAGACATTCTGTCCTCCATTCTTATCACATGACCTAACCACAGCAACCTTTTTCTCTTCAGTATCTCTTCTAATGCTATAACTTTTAAACCATCCCTAATTATTTTGTTGCTTATCTTATCGCTTCTTGTTACATTCTCAATGCCTCTCAGGAACCTCATCTCTACTACCTGCAATCTTCTTAACTCTCTCTTTGTCCATGTCAAGGTTTCAGAGCCGTATTTCGATATTGGATGATAATATTCCTTATATAACAAAGTTTTGGCCTCTTTTCCTTTTCTAACAAATAATTTATGTAGTCCAACACTTCTCATTTTCAATTTTGACTATATTTTATCATTTTTATATAGCAGTCCATTTGAAAGTGGTTTTAAAAATGTATATGCGACAATAAATTTGATCTTTTAAACTATCTCATTTACTTCAACATTGTTAGCCAAGTTATTTGTTTGTAGACCTGCTTCGGTGGCCACATGGTGTAAGGTGCTACTCTGTTAGTAGAATAGACTGTCAAAAACTGGGAGATCTAGGCTAGAATCTCGGTAGGGTGTACTGAGGGTGGTTTTTCCAAAATAATTTTCCACACAAATGCGGGTACATCTCCTCTAAATATTACCTTCCTAATCCCTAAAAAACATTGCCGTAATTAATACATAAGTGTATAACCCGAACCGGTAGTAAAAAGCAGTGCTAAAAAAATTGTTTCTGCATGTGCAGATTACCCATAACAGTCCAAGAGAGTGTGAAGTTGAAGAAGCAATTGGCCCAAACACAGGAGGAGCTTGTGGACCATAGAAGGTGTCTAGCTGATGCACTCTTAGTCAAGACTTCACTCACTAAGAAACTAGAAAAAATTGATATCGCAGGGAAAACTAACTGCAGGGAGTTGGAAGAAAGGAATGAACTACTGGAGAAAAATATTGTTTTGCTGAGGGTAGGTACTGCAATGTTTTTGTAACTAAACAGCTAATAACACCATTAACACAGCTTTAGTGTTTTAGTTGTGTTTGGAAATAAAAAAATTAATTATTGCCACTCACAAATAAATAAATGAAAACCTTGTAAAATAATGCAATGTAAGTGATGGAGAAAGAAGCCAGCTTGGAAATCAACAGCCAATTTCACAGAAATGGCCTTATTTGACAGCTAGCTAATTTACTTTATCTACTTTTACATCTTACATCAAGTCATGTAATCTGCACTTGTCAATTTTGATAAACATTACAGTTACCTCTAAAATCACACTATTAATATATTAAAATATTATCAATGCTAGCCACAAAAAAATAGTGTTGTATTTTTTTAAATACCCTACTGTTTTGTAGGTGGCCTCTCTTTGAAATAAGAAGTAAATAAATGTCTCATAATTTCTTAATACAACTCCCCACTTCCCATCTCTTCATTATTATTCTTGCCCACACCATTATACATTACACACGATTTGGATTCCACTCACATCCTTATGCATCTTCAATTAAAATCAAAACCCTTTATTATCCAAATTAGTGGTCTAAGGCGTATTTCTCACTATGATCTAGACTGTCTGTGATATCATTACATGGTTCTAATTTTGGTTGGCTGTATTGGGGTTTTTTTTTCCCCCCACCATTCCTCCACAATAATTTGGGCACATTTTCTCACAATTCTACCATCCTCATCTCTACCCTATTAATGTAGATATGTGGATACCTCAAACAAGCAGTAAGACATGTTGCACAAAAAATACCCTTTAGCACCCTCTTTCATTCACTCGTTAATGCCCACCATTCATCCATCGCTTATCTTTTTACCTCATTATGTACAAAAAATCCCGAATACTCTAGCACAGTTTCTGTGTGAAATTGACGGACGGGGGAGTGTATCTCAAAGAGTAGATGGATATATGGGGACTATTGCAATGAATTAAGTTGTATCGAAAGAGGTATAGATGACAGTATATAAAAGTGTGTTAACGCAAACATTGTTTTATGGATGTTAAGCGTGGATTTGTCAGGAGAAACACAAGAGCAAGATGAATGTGTTTGGAATGAGATATCTAAGAAATGTTTTGTGGAAAAACTCGTATGGACAGAGTCAGCAATTAATGGATACCAAAGGAGTGTGGTTTGAAAGGAAATCCAATATGTAAATGTGAAAGAAGCGCCTTATGTTGATTTGGGCATGTTGAGAAGATGAATGGATCGAGTGATGAATTACATATATGGTGTAAGAGGTTTTGAATCAAAAGGAAGGGATAGGCCGTGTAAGATATGGTTAAATGTTGTAGATTAATATGCGGGGGAAAAAAATTAAGAGTTTTAAGAATAAAAGAGCATGTATGTTGTTGAAGCCAAGGGAGTGTGCAAGGATAGGGAAGTGTTGAGAAAGTTAGTGAGGATGGATTGAGTATGAAGTTGTTTTTTTAGTTATATGCAGTTTCTGGTCTACCCCATAAGGGAATAGCTCGTTTAGGCATATATGTATGTATTTATGTATGTATGCTCTACCACAAGATTTCTAAAGACATAAGGGTGGAAAAGAATAAATCCAAGTTAAGGCGTTTGTTTTTTCGGTTTTTAACTAAAAAAAGGTTTGTCTTAAGTAAATAAAATATTGCTCCAGTCGATATATTTTGTTAAATTTGCTACTCTTAGTAATCTCAACAGTTCTTGAAAATATTTCAAGAGCACAGTGACATTTAATGAGAAACCTTTTTAACAAAAAGTCCTAGTCAAATTTTGCTGTGGCTTTGACAAATATTCAAAAACTGTTGAGGATTACTAAGTTTAGTATATCAAAATAAATGTATCCACTGGATCAATATTTTATTTGCTTTGGTCCAAAATGTTTTTTGTTATAAAAACAACATAAATACTTTAACTCGTACTTCCTTCTTTACCACCAATTAACAGTACATTTTAAAGTCAAATATGTATTTTAGGAAGAACTTCCTAACTCTGTGGACCAGATTGATAGATTTGTAAACTGCCAAGACATAGCAACCATCATTAAGGCTTGAGTCCATCTCAATAATCTTGAAGTAAAGTGCTCACCTTAGGATCCGATGTTCATGGGTTCAAACTTAGCCGGGGTCGACATATTTTTTTTTCTCAGTCGACAAAAGTCCGTACCACAACTTTCATTGCAGGGGAAGTAAAGCTGCCGGCCGCATGTCGATTGCAGTGTGTAAAATTACCTTGGAAAATGTGTAAAAATACCTTTTCTGGAAAAAAATTGTGGGCTACTTTCACTCGCGCTCATAGAAATGCTTGTGTGCTGATATAATCAGTCAGTTCAGAACGTGCATGTTAAATACCTCAAATAAATTTTTAAAAATCCAGAAAAATTGGTAGGTTCTTTCACTTTTGCTCATAGAATTTCTTGTGTGCTGATATAATTAGTCAGCTCAAAACGCGCACATTAAATAATTCAACCAAATAAAAAATAATACTTTACTCTTTTGACCTGCATGAAAATGTGTTTGACTTGTATTATACTCTATTGCAATTGACATATTTGAATCCCAGTCGTTACATTGGTGAATAGTTAGGTGGGGTGAAGGTTTTTCCATGTTTGATTTATCACTATAATTTTCCAATCCTCTATGTTAATAATGGCCAACTTTTTTGGGTTTCAGAGCTACTTTTTGTCTTAGAAAATGTCTGCGGTTGACTAGTAAATTAATTATCGAACCAAGCAGTGTTATTCTGATAAGGGTAAGGTAAACAACATAAAAATGAAATGGATTAATCTTTATAGCTTTTTTGTTAGAGACAAGAAACTAAAAATATTATTGAAAAAAATTGAATATAACACTAAAAATAAAAAATACTTGTTTTTCAAATATATATAATTTTACTTACTTCTAGGGTGACCTGGTGGTCTAGGGGTAAGGTGTCAGACTTCTGTGCTGGGGGTCCGGGGCTCAATCCTCGGTCCCGGCACAGATTTATCTGATTGCCAAACCCTTCCTTCACCTCATACAAGACGTGTATTAATCACCACTTGTGAATGTGAGGAATGCCAGGCCTACACCGTGGTTCAGATTCCATGTTAAACTTTAGGTCCTCTATTTAATCTCACAATCACCCTACCATTACACATTAGCGTAAATGCATATATCCCGAACAGGTAGTAAGACGTGCTAATAATAATACTTACTTCCAGCCCAGTAATGAGTGGGTCATGTTGCAAGTCGTACAATGTTAATGCTATCCTCAAACAGCCAATCAAATTATCTGTTATGCGGTTTCCATATTTTGTTTTTATTGTGTTCATGGTGGTAAATGCTGATTCACACAAGTAGGTAGATTCAAAAAATGTTGTAAAATAAAATGCCAGTTTTTGAATACTCAAATATGATTAATCAAATAACAGGGTGTTTAGTGGGTCACAAAAATCATGATAAAGTCATTAATTGCAAAAAAGGTCAAGAAAGTCCCTGAAAAGTAACGAATTTTCAACATTTTGGTCAAACGGTGACAAAAATATTTTGGTTTGAAATTCCCACGCACTGTAACAAGGCAAATGTGTCGAAAGTTGAGCCACCCACTACCCATGATGCCATGCGCTAGTCGCAAGTATCCTGATTGTTTTTACTTTAATATCAAGGACAAGGTTAATGGTCACCATCTAGTTAAAGTTTATTGTTGGGTTTGAGTGCATTATGCCTTATATGTGTGTCGACAAATAATGGGGAGCGAGTGAAAGAATTGGAATGCAGGTTTTGTAGATGAAACGGGAAAATACCAGGACATGTTTTGCACAAACCATGTGTTCATCTGTGCTGTAGATCAAGATGTCATCGGCAATTTATTATTATTTTTCACGCTTTCAGTGATCTGACTGCAATATCTAGGGCTTATATACTATATAATGTTCGACCATTTACTGAAATAATTTTGTGGTCAAAAAAGGTCACCAAAAATTCACTAATTTTGGTTTCTCCAATTCGGTAGACATCCTGGATAACAACCGCCAGAACTCGGTGCTATTACTTTCATTAGCTCTCGCTATCAAAAATATATTACTGCTTATCCTCACTATTTCTTCTTCAACAAACCTTTTTTCAAACTTAATGTGTAAGATCATCTGTGATATCACAAAGGAATGATAATTTTATTAATCACTGTTCTTCTTCAAATTCATTGGAATGTTTTCCTGGTGATGTTAAAAACTCTCTGATTTGTGGAAGAAGCCTCATGAACCTCCTAAATAATATAGCACGACTGAACCAGTGTACATCCGTGTGCAGAAGGAGATCTCCATACTCAACTCTGCATTCTTCAAGCGTAGCTCAAAACTGGCATCTTTGTAAGCTTCGGGCCCTATGGAGTTCACAATTTTAAATGCTGGAATCCTAACCTAATTGAACTCAATTTTTTTAACATAGCATTTCTTGATGGATGATACAGTAGTATGAGGTAAATGTGGGTATGTCTTCATCATCTTTGCACATTATAATGAAACCAATTTTATTTCCAACTATAAATGTTGCTTCATCTGGTGTCATGCACACTAACTTATATATTAGAAATTTTGTATCGGTAATAAAACCTTTGAAAACATTGTAAATGTCTTGAACTCTCATCTGCGCTTTCAGTGGGATAGCTGTTAATAGGTCTTCTCTGGATTTCATTTCAGAAAAAGCCAGTTTGACCAAAATAAATAAGTGTGCTGTGTCAGTAAAATCTGTAGATTTCTGCAACTGGCCCTCCAAGTTCTTAACTCATGATTTCCATTCTTCTCATCACAGTGTTTAGTGACAAAACATTGTCTCTAATAATAGATAGGATCTCTGATTTATTTTTATTGAAAAGTACTTCTTTCACTTTACAAAAAACTTCTTTGATGAGTTCTCCATTCACAATTTTTTTCTATTTTTTTTGTTGATTTGTTTCATAAGAACTTTAGTAATCTTGAAGGAAGCTAATACTGCCTTAGACTTCCTATCACAGTTTTTTATAAAAATATACTGCTGAGTGCTATGTCGACTTCAATTCAAGATCTTTGGTCTTCCTAAGCTCACTCACTACCCATAACTCTTCTTCCTATTCACTATATTAGTGATAAGTTTTTGCTTTCTTCTTACTACTGCCTCGTTGGCTCATTTTGATTGGAACTTCAAACAAAGCACCAACAGTGACACTACAGGAGCTCTGACAAAATAAGAAATTTAATGACGAAGCATGAAAGACACATGCATTTTTATCGGCTGCGACAGCACACACTAGACTATACTAGAGCTATACAGACATTTCCAGAACTTTTGCGAGCGAGAAAGAAGGCAGTTAGCGCCTCTAGTGGTTTTATGCACAACTAACTATGAAGCTACTACCAGAATTACGTGCTAGAGGTCAGAAGTTGTTTGAAATAAATTGTCTTTTTCATTTTCCTACTTTTCCTTGTTTCTGAAAAATTGAATTATTTTTAATGCTACTCATAAAAATAACCACGACTACTACCTTCAGCTTCGCGGTTGACTGTTAGGTATATTGTGGTCGATGTCTTGACCACCTATACTATATGATAATACGGTGGAAATTTTTAAACTACCTTAATTTCATAAGCTTTGAATTAAGTCGTTAATACCATTTTGAGTTATATTAAATTCATTAATTAACAAATATACTTGCTACCAAAAGTTATTGAAGCCTATATTAAGCTTTAACAAGTATTGCCTATATTTTTAACATAGGAATAATGATCAATTGTATTTCAGTGTTTTTAATCATATTTTTCCTTGATACATTTTAACCAGTATTGAATACATTTTTACCATAGAAATTAATTTCAATAATATATTATATTTTTTGTCAAATTCTTTCGTGATAGATACAAAATTTTGGAGTCCTAAAATTACATCAACCTTGATATTAAATAGACTCTAACTGAATATTTGATCAGAGGTCTTGATATACCATTTATATACTCGTTCTCTGCTTAGAATGAGCTGGAGATTGCCAAGGCCAAAGTTGCCCAAAGTGCTCCGGACTCGTTTAGCCGGATATTCTCACAAATGGAAGACAATAAACAGGAACTGGAAGCAAAACTTAAGGAGGCCAGAGAAGGGGAAAAAGAACAAACAAATAGGTTGGAGACCATACAACAACGCCTGCAAGAGATACATCCGGAGATGCTCAAGACAAGCGAAGAAACATCAGCCATGCAGATGACATACCTCACACAGAACGAAGAATTGAAAAAACTCAGGGAAAACTTAATCTCCCTTCAGGGACAGGTGAGAATATGGAAATCTCATGTTTGAGTTTTTTGGGTTGACTTAATTTGTCAAAAACATCACAATTATGTGGGTGTTATTCCATGCTATCACTGTTCCCAGCCTATGCCCGGAGTTTAGTAAAATCCCTCCATCTTCATCTATCCTTCCACCATTCTTCCTCCATTAATTGCTTTCATTCCTCTCCTCTCACTTGCACACTATCTTATTCACATCCAATGTTCATTTCCTGTGTTTGTCCTTTTACATGTTCCTATCTAAGTGTCCTGGCATTCTTTACATATTTCCTTGCTTATTCTCCCTTTTGTTTTTTAGGAAGTTGTGTTGTGTGCTTCACACTCCCTCCTGATGAGTTTCAATAGAATTTAATCTAGAAACAGACTGGGGGATTGGGCGATAACAATTGATTTTCTTCAAGAGGCAGCCATTACCTCTTTTTCCAATGGTAGCAATGTAAAGTGTAAACTATGTTTTTCTTTTCATTGTAAAAGTGATATTGTGTTTTGCCTTTTATATGTTCGTATCCACCTTTCTTGCACCTTTTTCCAAAGATAATACAAACACCTCATAAAGCGAAAAAATAGGTTTTCCTTTTAGAGACTCCAATACATATTAATATTAAAAATTATTTTAAACAAAGTTAATCTGTTTCAGTGACCAAATAATATAAGGTATCTCTTGTGTTAGACTGGCCTGAACTGATTAAAGGATAGATCCAGATTCGAATCCCGGTCAGGTCTACTGAGGATGTTTTCTCCTAAATGGTTTTCCACTCTGTTTACATGCAAATGCGGGTAATTACCACCAAAATGCTTCCTTCCTCATCCCTATATAATTAGAGTAATTATATTATGTGCATATAACCTTAATAGGTAGTAAATACATGAGGAAAAGACAAAGCTAATTTGCTGGAGCCTCTTATCTTAATTGATTTTGAAGTGCTAACAGAGGCTAGTTGGAACTTTCGCAACATCCATCAAGAGGTTATCACCTTGGAAGACGAGGTCCAAAGCACAGAATGCTTTGTGGAAAGCTCTCACATGCGTGTCATTCAGCTTGAACAACGCGGCCTTGAGCTCAGGCAAGAAATGCAGGTTCTGACACAGCAACTAGAAACAGCCGAGGATAGATTACGGGGCTTTGTCTCCCAGCGAAAGACCCTCCAAAAAAAAATAGTGGACTCTGAGGAGCTTGAGAGGCAGTTGCTCAGGTAGATATGCCATTCACAAATAGTTGGTTTCAGTTTTAGTAGAGTTGAAACATTAAACGTTTACTATTGCAAAACTTAATTTAAAATTATGTATATCATAAATAGAGTTGGTTCGAGTCCACTATTTTACAAATTCGAATCTTGAGATAGTTATGAATATGGGAGGAAATATAATATAATAATAGAAAATACAAATATAACTAAATGTTAACCTTCTTTATTATGATATATTCATTATATAACTTTCATACATTCATTTAAATGTTAAACTACTTGTCTGGGCCTTGCTCTAAGTTCATCCTATAATTATTATAACTGATTCTGTACCACCAACATGAAGTATTAAACCTCTAAAACATATCTCACAAAAAAATTGAAAAAAAAACTTAAGGATTTGAATCGCGAATCCGAAATTTTCTTGAATCCTCAAATCTCTAATATCCATAAGAATTCACTGGATTAGAAAGATTCCAGGGCCCCATCCCTAATCATAAACATTTCTCAGTTCTATCTATCCTGATTATTTGAATGTTAAAGATGTTAAGATTTACGTACATACATACATACATACATAGGATAATGGTGGTGTATGTACGTACATACCTATGGGGTAGGCAAAAAACTGCACACACTTCAAAAAACAACTCTTTACGTGATCCATCCTCACTAACTTTCTCCATACTTCCCTATCCTTGCATACTCCTGTCGCTTCAACAACATCCATACACAGAGTCATACTTGCTCTTTTATTCTAAAAACTTAATGTTTCTATTTCCACACATTTGTCTACAACATTAAGCCTCGACTTATATGGCCTAACCCTTCCTTTTAATCCACACACTCTACCTTCATATATTTGCTTCATTACTCGATCCATACTCATCTTCTCAACATGCTTGAATAAGACACCTAGTTTACATTGACCTATTGGATTCCCTTTCAAATGTTGGCGCTAACACACTTCTATATAGTGCCATCTTTGCCGTTTTTGATAATATTTTATTCTTTGCAATATAGTCCACATACATCCAACTACTCTCCGAGAAGCATTCACCTGCCTGTTGATTTCACTATAAATCCTTAAAAAACATACTAAATTGACAATTATTTCCTGATCTGTTCTCATCAAAAACTATCACTTTAGTTTAGTTTTGAGACATTTATACAAAGATCCATTCTTCCTGTCACCACATTCAAACGATTTTACGCATTCTGCAAGTTTTATATACTTGTTATCAAATTTTTTCCAGGTTCTTTGATCCTTAACATAATGTTCTCTTTTATATTGCATAGTTATCAAGACTGCGCAAAAACTATTATTATAAAGACAAAAATTTCATGTAATGTATTTTAAAAATAAAGTAGTTTTTTAAGTCTTTAGTGGCACAAGAATGAAAACTTCAATTTGTTTCAATGCAGTAGTGTCTGTTTTAAGCTTTTGATTTGGTTAGTAGTTTTTTTTTTACTCCCTTATCAAACTTTGGACACAGGTAAGCTTTAATTTTTATATTATTTTATTATATATGCGGCTTAACCCACACCTTCAAGATGATACAAATAACAATAACTTGTGCTTAATTTTTACCACTACTTACTCTTCTGGCATTTTACTTTATTTTCCTGGATACTTTGGTTTATTTCGGCCATCGGCCTACTAAGCCGGCCGTGGCCTACACCTTAGTAGCAGGGCTGCCACTTATAGATCCTCAGGTAGAGACAGCAGAAACATGTACATTGAATAAATGTAAGAGAAACTAGGAAAGTGGAGGCCATGGGAATGAAGTTTGTGAGGAACATGATAGCTGTCACGAGCAGAAACAAGATTAGGAATGAAGTTATCCGGGAAAGAGTGGGGGTACACTAAGTACATGTGATAGTAGAGGAAGCAAGACTGAGATGATACGGGCACGTAATGAGGATGGAAAAAAGAGGGGATGCCAAAGAAAATTATGAAAATAAAGAATGTAGGGAGGCCAAAAAAAGAGATAGAGCAGATAACAGAAAGTGTTCAAGTAAAAGGAAAAGAATGGAAGCAATTAATAGGATAAATGGTGGTATGATAGAGGAAGCTGGAGGCATATTTGTAAACTGACCCGGTAAACAGGCGGCGACAACGACCTCTTCTGTACATAACATTGTACTTGGCTACCACAAGTCATTTAAAGGCTCAATTCAAAAATAAACATACATAAAAATTGCCATGAAAAACATCTGACTCATATTTATGTAAATACACAAAATATAGAATTATTTGTATTTATTATTGTTTCACTCTGTCAACTTTTTAAACTAAAATATACAGAAATTTCAGCTCAGATAAAATTAGTTAGCATACAACCCTTAGGGCTTAGTTTGAAGACCCTGTTTTAATGAATTAAGGCAGTGATATCGTTATTTTTAAATTAATCAAATTAAGAGGTCTTAAACATATTCTTAAATATTAAGGGGTGCAAAGCTTTAAAAACTTTGACTTTGCTTCGTATATTTGTCAACTTAAACTCAAAGTACAAGATTTTCCAATCAAAATATTTAATATGTTGAAATACAACTTGCTTCGATAGCCTCGTGGTCTAAGGTGTCACTCTCATGTTGGACTAGATTGCAGATGACAAGGAAATTGGGGTTCTAATCCTGGCCAAGTGTACTGAGGGTGGTTTTTCCTAAATGGTTTTTCAATTTCACTCCATGCAAATGTGGGTACACTTCATTTAAATTCAACCTTTCTCATCCCTAATTCATTAGTGTAGTTTGTACATATGTGCATAACTTTAACAGGTAATAAGATGCGGTGCTGAATAAAATAAATAAAATGTTCAAATATACACTTGTGTTCAATTTTCATCTTGCTAAAGTAATTTAATATATCATTTTCGGAAGAAATATGTTAACCGGATTTGCCAAAAAATTTTTTTTAAATTACCTATATTTAATACCTTTAACTTTGCATCCATTACTGTTTCCAGCCTGTGGCTTGGGTCACTTTTTTTTAAAAAAGCCATATATTTTCCACTACTGGCTTGCTAGGCCTGTCACGGCTTCATCTGCCTTATAATCTAACTTAAGACTAGGACAATCACACAATATCCTGTCCCCGGCCGTTAATTCATCATTGTGAAAGGGTTTGCCCACATTTCACCAATGATAAATTTCTCAACCATGCTGGGAATCGAACTCTGTACCCTTAGCTTAGTTGACAGACAAGCTACCGGCTGAGCTAAGGTGTCACTCTATTTAATACCTAAAGTTTTTTACTTATGCAACATTATTTTATTCCTTAAATAAAAGAGAGCCACTGTCTTGTCCATAAGAATACCAAAAACATTTCTTAACGGAGACAGTGTGCCCAGTTACCTCTTACATTGTTGGACTCCAAAAACATTAGTTCATCCAACTGTTATGCTCTAAGATACAAAAGCAAATGGATGCCATTCCAAATAATATCATTAACATACTAGATGTGTCTTTATGCAAATAAGTGTGATGGTTTATTTTGTGTATAGTTTGATATTTAAAAGCCACTTTTATCCTTATTTTGCACTAAACATATGTTTTCCAGAGCTTTAAATCTGGATAAATAATGCCATCAATTATGTGTATATGGTTATGTTATTTAATAGTTCTCAGTTGTGTTTACTAGGTATTTGTAAAATAAAAGTGACTGAAGTTGAGAAGTACAACTTGCCGGTAATGTTTAAAGAGTTACGAACCGACAGTTAATTTGTTTCCTTTTCCTGTGGGGAGTCACCAAGATGAATAAACGGAGCCGTCGGCCTAACCGACAGGATGAACAAACGAAGAAGCTTCGAGTACCTTCTTCATAGTTTGAATTTAGCCAATTTCTATTAGTGCAAATTCAAACATGGTAAAGAAGGGTAGGAATGTAATGACCCGTAAGACGCGGTCCTGCGGAGGTATTAAGTAGGGTTGGGCCGAGTAAACCAGTTACTATTGTTGAAAATTGTGGATGTTTGTGTAGCAATAACTGTGGGAGGACTTTGTTTCCAAATGTAGCATCATTAATTTTTTTTACAAGTGTAGTAGGAGTCAAGTTTATATCCACACTATAATGTAATTAATCATGTGTCATTTGTTAAGGGTGCAAGTCTTTTTTAAATCAACACTGTAGTTTATCTCTTACAGTATATTAAATGCAATAAAAGTTTAATCAACAATACTTATACTATATGACCACTATTTTAACAGCCTGATATAATACACACAAAAAAGAAAAGAAAAAAGCATGACAAAGTTTCAGGTATCTGTTTTCTTAACAGATGATAAGGTTAATTTAACTTTTAATAAACCAATGATAGTCTTAATGAAGAGGAAATACAAATTTAACAGTGATAAACGCACCTTTTATTGATTTTTTTAATATTAATTCTTTCTCAAAAAAATCCCAGAAAATAATTTTTCCCACCAAAGTTCCGAGAAGATCCAATTTCCTGATTTTTTTCTCTCTAAAGTTAGGGATCTCCCGAAGCCTACTAATTACTTATATTAGACGGTCACTCTGACCTGGTTGTTTATCATCATAGATATGAGGTTGCAGGAGAAAGTATTTAACAGGAGACTCTTGTATTTCAGTTTCATAAGTGTGTGTGTATTTGAACATTGCAGAGAACATCTAGAAGTTGCTCCTCCATTTCAAGATGGTAGCAACTCCACCAATGACCAAGCAAAGGAACAATTTCTGAACAAACTGGAAAACAGTGCTACATTCTCACAGGTATTTGAGGGTATACCAGTTCACTTATTAGAGAAAATTAAAGTCTCCAGCGGTTAGAAGCTTGAATTTGTAGAAATAATATTTTACTTTTTACACTTTTATGTATTTAATATTTGTATTAACTTATTATCTTTAAAAAAATAGTATACATTATAATTGACTTATTGATGTATTCATATTTCAATTCTTGAAAATTATTAAAATTTCACATAAATATTTTCATTTATGTTTCATAAAAGTATATTTCAAACTTTCTATTCAGGTTTGATCTCACAATTTATTTTACATGCTTGTTTTATCAAATAGAAGAGTGGCAGTCAGTTGGAGGAAGAACTGAAGTTACGTTTGAAGCTTGCAGCAGCTGAGTACCGTAAGCTGTACTTGGAGAAACAAAAAGTGGAGCGGCGTCTTTTAAAATTGTGTCAGAAACTCAGTGACAGGTCCAGGGTAACGTTAACTAGTACTGGCAATGAGCCAGAGGAAGCCCCAATTGCTGAGCTGGTCAATGTTTCTTCTACAGAGCCTGCCTTGTAAGTTAGTTTAAGCTTTAACGTAGTAAACAAATATAATAAAACATCCACTTTAGAAACCAATGCTAGTCTTTGTAGTGAATGTTTGAGGACCTTTGTACAACTTGATTATAATTAATTAGGCTTGAGTTTGGTTTATCTTTAGTAGGGCTGGGCCAATTCCGATTTCCAATCTGATCATCAGCTGATATGGTGCAATCAGCCAAGCAGATGTTCCTTTATTTTGAATTTGATTATTTTTGTTGATATTTTGAGCTGTGTAAGTGAGAGTCAAGAAGGGTTGATAACAGTTTTAAGCTGGTTAGCAGACAACATGGTCTGGTTTGCAAGCAAAACAACGAAAGATATTGACTGAGTGTAGATTTAAGGGGTGACTACCAAAAAAATTCAATACTAGTTAATGCCTACAGAACTCTTCAAATAACTTATCACCTTACTTTTAATTATGTTATAAATATTAACTGATATATAAATTTTTATTATTGGTTTGAATAGATTATTTAAAATATAAATAATAATAATTTATCTCTCTAAGGACAACCTCTTTTCGCTTTATGAGGTAATTGTATTATACTTGGAAGAAGTTACAGGAAAGGTGTATAGATAGTTTATTTTCTACCCACCTTTCCTGGACCTTCTTCCTAGTATAATAAAATAATAATAATTGGTAGATATCACTATCATCATCATCATGGCATTAATCTTGCCGTTGGTTTGCTGCATCTCTCCACGTTGCCAACTATTCACAGAAAAGATGAAAACAAATAAACACTCTCCTAGCCTTTGAAGAACTATGTGCTAGTTTTGAAAGAATGACTATCAATATTGAATAATTTATGATACAGTAGAGCATTTTGGATTCATATCAAAGAACTTTCCCCTCCCCCCTTGTCACATAGTGGCCACAACATATTTAATTTTTTTTACTGTGACTGTTTTCTATATTCATTATATATTAATATTTTTATGAGGAATTTAATGAACAAAATATTGTTTATATTCAAAAATCTATGTGTTATTTTGCATAGTTACCTTTGTAATTTTGTAAGTAAAATAAACCAAATGATCAACAACAAATAATTGCTCAGCCAAAGGGTTTAGTTGACTTTCTAGAGATAGACAGATCACTCGACTCAGACAATTTCAAGCTTGTTATAAAAGTTCATTTATCTTTGCTTTATTATGTTTCTGCTGATGGATAACGCACTGTTTACTCTCCTCTCTACTTGCTACTTGTCTGAATGATTTATGTTAAATGTGTATTGGGGTGAAGAAATGAGAGGGATGGGTGATCAGATCAATGATTGACATTGATCCAGCTCTTAAACTTTTTTTTTACACTATATACTACATTTTTGCGCTGCCGTTTATTTTGTGTAGAGTAATATATTTCAGTTAAATTGTTGATTTATTATGACAAACAAAAACTTTAAAAAGTTGTAGTTTTGCTATTCTTAAAACAAAAATTTTAAATGTATGTGTCTAGAAAATATTAATAGTTCTTATTGATGCCCTTGACCATCACTTCATTAATTTTAAACAAAATGTTATGATATGATAGCAAGAGGTTTACACATAATAGAGAAAAAAACACGTTAATGAAAGAACATGTAACTAAATATGAATATACATCGCATACGTTATTTAAATTTTATGAGAATATCTCACCCTTTCTTCAGCATAAAAAAAATAGACATTAACTTAAGTGTTCAAATCTCTTGTGCTTGGAAAAGGTTAGTTTCGCACCGATATATTTTGTTGTGATGCATGTTTAAAATTTTCATATTTTTTTTTATCATGAGCCTACAGTTTTTCCATTAAGTTGAGTCATTTTCTTATTTAATTCGGCCATTTGGCACGTTTTGCCCCTGTTTGGGTTATTAATTTGAATACATTTAATTGTTTTCCCAACAATATAGGTAAACAAAATGGATCTGTATTGTTTGCAGAGCCAGTTCATCACAGGTGAAGGGTGGCCCTGACTTCTGTTTCATCTGTCCTATCTGCTCCGTGTCCTTTCCTCCAGGTGCTTATGACATATTTACTGAGCACTTTGATAACCATCTCTCCTAAACTGTGCACAAACCTCTCTGTAAATAGATACCCATCTTCCCACCAGGATACACTGAATATCAATAATTATTAAAACAAATAATGTAATTTTAACTTTAGTTCCTGACACATTAGTATCAAACTATGCACATTTGATATTTGTAAAATTTGTTTACTAAAAGATTATAAACTTTTTTGTTCTTAATTCGTGTGTGATTGTTTCATTAAATAATATTATAATCAAGGGTCAATTAGCCATAATTAAAAAAAATACATTATTTTTAATGTTAAAAAAGGAATAGAAAACCACAAACCAGAAAAATGTTGGTTCGAAACTCTACATTCAAATCACAACACTAAACTCATTTATCAACAGATGGTCTGAATTGTCCTCAATCATCTGGTGATATTTTTTTCTTTTGTTTGGAAACTACTTTTGTGCGGTTTGTGATAGACACAAGCTTTCGCTGGCACTAACAGCTTCATCTTTTAATGTGTTTTACTTAGTATTTTGCAAAAGATAATACCAAGCTGACCTTGTTTTATTATCACTTTATTCATGTTATATTTTATTCCAATGAAAAGTTTGGGCTCCAAAATATTTATTCTTTATTGATAGCAACCTAAAGTTTTGACACTTTGCTAAATTAATATAGATACTTTTATAGCATTACTACCCATTTGGGTTATAGGCTTATAAATACTTAAGAATGATTTCAACATTTAAAATTAACTTTAGCTTGTGTGAACAATTGTCATGTCATTTTTTGCAACATTTAATATTTTATTAATAACTAACATTTTACATTTAAAAAAATTCAACAAATGTATTGGTAAAATTCACTTTCCCACACATTATAATCTTCAGGCCATCTTCCAAAGTGTACATTTTTCGTGTTCATCCTGTGGTGAAAACTTCAATCTCGTACTCCCAACACTATTTTCTTGAGTTGAAGATTTGTGAAACTTCCCTTAATAGTGTTTGAAGCCAATATTCATTATTATGATGTAGACATACAGTCTAGCCAGCATAAGAGTGGTGGTGGTGACTGATAGCTAGCTGAAGATTTTTACGACTTACATTGATTGAAGGTCATTAATATTAGCCTATATGAAAATAAAATATTTATTTTCTTAGTAATATAATATCAATCAAAAGTTATATCAAATCTTTCTAATAATCCCTCCTTAAGGATTGGAATAAAAAATATTAATATAACTATAAAGGTTTTTTGTTTCAACGTTTTGGCAACAAGAGATATTATAATGCATGAAATAATAAATTAAAAAGTATTGCAATGGAGTCTTGTTAATTGGGACACATCAGAGCTAGATCACTTTAGCCCAATTAAGCGGTTGCCCCATTTAAGATAAATTTTAACCATTGAGCTTATAAACTTATTCTAACAGCAAAAATGGGTATGAATAAAATAAAAAGGAATGTGGCATTTAAAGAAGGCACACTGTAATTAATTTATATTGGTACAAACAATTTATTTAAAAATAACTAAAGCTAACAGCAAACAAACATATAATGACATAGGAAAAATTAAGAAACAGCCTAATGACTACATGTGAAGCAAAGGTTACACATTAATAAGGATGGACCAATTTCATAGTGAGGCTTAGTACGCCTCAAGGGCGGTGCTATACGAAATATAAGATGACACTTACCTAAATTCGAATGGAGTGGGCAAGTTTCACATATGAAATTCCATTTTCTTCTAGGTAGGTGTTAAATTGTATTTAGTATAGCTCTGTCCTTGAGGCGTACTAAGCCTGACTGTGAAACTGGCCCTGTTTTGTGTGTGCATGCCATCTACACACAATTTGTTGTTCAAACACAACCTTCACTGCCCCAAGTAAGCGGCATGTTGGCCCAAATAAGCGGAAAAAATTCAGTCTAAATATTTGTTTTGTTTCTGTTCTTTGAATTTTTTCCCCAAATAAACAGCTGCCCAATTAACTAGAATCCACTCTATACTCACACTTGTATCTTCTTATAACTGGCCACCATAAATTATAAAATAAACAAATGTTTTTTATGACTTAGTTTAAAAATAAAACAATTTTATGTTGTAAACACATGTACATGGACACAGCCAAGTATGCTTTGTACTATGTCATCAACTGCCCACTTTTCATCTGGTTCGCCATCTTAATTTATGAATATAATGTAGCTCTAATTTGTAAAGCATTTTTAAGTAAACCACATACGCTGCTTCCACAAAAAAGAAACATCGAGGCTGTTATTTTCATAATTTGTGTTTCATTTGTGTAAAAAAAACGGTTAAAACAAGAAAACAGCTGAAAAGAAATTGTTTGTTGTGAAAGTTTTAACTTTAAAAAGTTATAGCAACCTAACATATGGTCTTTCAGATTATTTGGTTTGAAGAATGGATAAATGAGAGTAGATCTAGTAACTTTTGGCCAGCTGTCACGTACCACTTCTAGAATGAATAGACTGTATATTCTTGATTAAATTGTGCAAACAAAATCTTTTCTCAAATAAAAATAAATTGTATTTTGCTAAATTATTGAGGAATAGGATCCCAACTTTGCATTTGTCTTGAAACTCTTGAATAATAAATTATTTTCTACACAAACACATACTTTTCTTCAAACTTTCACTGTAGTAGACAGCCTCATTAGACAGGGGGCAATAGGGATGTGTGAATATTTTAAATTTTGAATAGTAAATGGCTGAAGATCCTATTCAAATTGGTGAACACAAAGGTTGAATAATTGTTTTATCGTTTATTTCTTTAAAGTACCATTGATCCTTGAGTCTTTCACCTTGAGTCAGGCAGGTAATCTGGTGAACATTGTTTGTGGTAGAGCAATAGTTTTTCCTTTGTACCATTAAGAGGAGAGAAGAGAAAATAAATTCCTATGTCAACATCAAGCTGGGAAGAAAGCCGGCGGTAAGAAGGGTTGATCAAAAACTTAGAGACCAGCAAAGATGGGCTTCAGCTTGTAAGATAGAGAAGGATGCAGATATTTTCCACTCTTCTTAATTTTGGTGTGTACTCTGTGAAAGTGTTTGCTGGTAAGAGGTGGGGAGCACACAAGATAAAAGAGAGACTACAAAAGAAAGTGCATGCATGAGATGAAAATGAGAGATGTGCACAAAAGAAAAAGTTAACAGTGTGGGAAAATCACACATGCAAAGGATAGTGTCAAAGATATAATAAAAGCGAAAGTCCAAGGAATATTGATAAAGTGTGCATAAAAGAGAGAAAGCATGTGTAAGGGAGAAATAGACAGAGAAACGGCCATGTTTCATAACTATCACGGACACTGAAATAATGTCCAAACATAACCATCCTTACTTCACTTATTAACTAATCCTGATATCCTCAATATTTTATTAATTTTATTTATATTTTACCAAGTCTTATCATAAATTTATTTTAAAATTAAGGGGATATTGAGTGAATGTTACTTTTTTTTTTATGTTTGTATTTATATCTAGAATAAACTACATTAAAGTGACTGATTTTTAATTATAGCTTTTCTTGGAAATGTTAGCTGTTTTTAATTTGATCTATTGGTAATCTATTAATCATTATTTCTTATGTGTCTTAAGAATTCAATAAAATTGAATGATCAATCAAAACAAGATTTGTTTTAGTTGAATATGATTACTAAATTTCACATTATATTAATAAAACACTTTGTTTTATTTGGTATTTGTTCAAAATTTCGCTAATTCAAAATTATCCTATTTAAATAGAAGTTATATTTTCACACTCCAGGGGGTAAACATAGTGTACTCTTGCTGCAAAACTATAGGAAAATAACTTGGAAAAACACTAAAATAATGTAATGTATAATGTATGTGATAGGGAAGGAAGCCATCCTGAAAGAAGTTGATTTGGGCCAGAAAAAAACAAACTTTTCTCTTCATACTTAAATCATCTTATCACTTTTACAGTTACATATAAGTTTTAATTTTCAGAAATATTCCTTATCATCTGTGTTTATTATGTTGATAAAGAAATATTTCTAAAAATTAAAAATGATATGCAACTGAATGTTTTGGATGATGTAATTGTGAAGTAAAAATAAAGAAAGAAATTATGGCTGTGTTTCATTTCGAAGTGAAGTTGAAATTATTTTTTTTAATGTTTAGTTTTGGATAAAAAATATTATATTTTGCAATACTATGTAAATTTCAGTATTAAATATAATTTTCAAAATGCTATTTTATATCAAACATAGCTAATATATTATTTTGTCTTAAAATTATTTTAGATTTTTTTGAGGCAAACACTAATTTCTGATGGAAATAACAGCAGAAAATAAAAATAAAAACATAAACGTGCGGTTTNTTTTTTTTTTTTGGCAAAGCTTCATATTCTTAAATCCAGAATTTTACTTTCAATTGAAGTTGAAACAAACGAATATTAAAATTGAAGATTTCAAAGCTTTGCACACCCCCTTTAAAAAACTAAGAGAATAGTTTATTACTTTATTCAAAGACCTAATAAAACTATTCTTTCAGGTTGGTTCCTTTCCCTATAACTTATATTACATTATTTTGATACTGTTTAGTATATTTCTGGTTCATTAGGCACTAGGCACTAATTTGTTGCTAAATTTAAAATTGTTTATCATCCATCAAAGCAAACATAAGTCAAACCAAATGATAGTTTGGTAATCATAGACATAGCATACAAGAGTAGGGATTTAGGCAGCTATTGTATGTTCACATTAGCTTTACTTTTTTCTGACAGCTAAAAAGTTACTAAAAGCTTTTTGTTGTTGTTACCATCAAAAATGTTTAATCATTTTGGAAGATAATATAAATTGTCAAAATTTATGTAGCTAGCTAAACCTATTTGCGAAACAAATAAATGGGAAAAGAGATTCTAGTAACTTTCCAATTGTAAGAAAAGGGAACTACTATGGTAGACATTCTTGCAAATTTATGATTAACAATAATTTCTAAAAACTCTGTGAAAAATTGTACTAAATATAAATTTTAAAGGGTATTTTTAAGTAGACAGTACAGGGAAGCTTAGAAAACGTTATTTTGTATACTACTCGTGATGGTATGTAAAGCCATATTATGGAAAACACCACCACTAATGTACGAGACTATAATTTTAATTCTGGCTTCCTAGATCATAGTCCAGCATACTAATGCTGATCGATATAACTTGACCAGTAAAAAAAGTATTAAAAAATGTAAAATACAATAAATATATTATGAACGACATGTGAAATAATGTAAACAAACTTAATTTTTATTTACATAAAATACTAGAGATAAAGTTATAGCATTTATTTCATTTACCAATACATTGAATTCTTGAATCTTTAAAAACATACAAATTTAGTTAGAAATTACAAACAATATTTAAATAAAAGAACGTTTATTTCTTCTGTATGATAAATTAACATCTCCCATGAAACAAATATATTTATCTAAATTGATTTCTTTGTTTATTAGTAACATTTATTACATTATATAGAATCAAATTTGACATTTATTGAATTTATTTATTTTTTATTATCTTATATATGTTTTTTAATTATTTATTTCTAGTTAAAGGAAAATGTCATTTTTCCCTATTATAAAAGTCAACATAGTTGTTTTAACGAAATTGTATGAAGTTGTAATTTCATGTAAAGGCCTTAAAGATTTTGTACTAGATAATTTTTTTTTTCATTTGAATAACAAAGAATTCAAGAATTGAATTGAGGATTTGAAAATCCCATCCTTAATTATTACTAGTAGCTACTTTAAAATAAAATACTATTTTTTTTAATATTGCTAAAGATCTTTTGCTAATATCGAATCAACTATAAAGTTAAATTCCCTCTTAATGATAATTTGCAATTTTCAATTCACATAATTTAGTAGTTCTTGTAACATCTGTTAAGAAAATATAATTTTATGAATAAAACTAATGATTAGTGTTTATCTATTGTCCATTTTCTGTATAGTAAATAGATTGTAATCATTATGTTTAACAAATAGGCAAACAAATGGCAAATGGAGTACTCTCAAGTCTACTTCATTGCTTGTAATTCACTTAAAACGAAATGCATGAACTATATTTAACAAAGTTTAGATCCTCTAGTTATACATTAGTTCCTAAATATAAATCATATATTGTTTTTTTTAAATTGTCATAAATTTTAGAAAGTATACTTTAAATCTCTTATAAATTTAAGAAATGCTAAAATATCTTTTCACGTGTATTTTAGATGTAGTTGTTTAAGGGCATGGACATGTTCTTATTTTAAAATATAAATTTTGTCCATGCTATAAGAGAAAGAAAAACTTTTGTCATTTAATATTAATATCTTAATATTGTGTTAAAATATATGTCCATTATAAATGTTTATTGATATTCACTATGATACAACTTCATTATTTTATAATGTTTATTAAATTACCTATATTTAATCTTGCATATTCCATGAATGCATTGATACATTTTCATTTCATAATTGATAGGGTCAGGCAAAAACATAACCCTTATTTTATGAAAAAATGTGTTGGCAGTTATTTCTGTTAAATCACCTCTTGAACTACAAGTTGTTTCTAAAGTCAATCAAGACCTTGAGGATCGCTAATATCAACAGAGATTTTATTAATTTTTATAGGAAATTTAAGGAATTAATTGACAATTAATTAATATATCTCGTATAAATCTATGAGGGTTATCATGTTTTTGCCCCGGCCTCCTCAATTACAGACAATAATCATAGTTTGTCTGAAATTGATTGTAACCAGATTTCGATGTGCCCAGAATGAAATTGATTTATATTATAATTGGTTTGTTCTTTGGGGCTAGTAAAACTTAACAGCTTTGTCTTCTTACTTGGGGTGAAATTTGATTCACATCTTCGTCGAAAATAAGAGCAGACTCTGCTTGAGTGACTCGGCAATTCAAACACTAGCATGTATATGTTGGCCCAGGATGCTAAGTAATGCAAACTAGAAACAGCTGATTATCAACATATTTTATTTTCAAGGGGATAAGCACCTCTTTATGATTATCCCCTAAATAGAGTATTATTTGGATGTTAATTGAGTGTATGTTCTAAAAGTTTGAAGAAAATAAGCTGTTACTTTTACATTTTTTTAAAGAAAAAAATATATTTTTAAATTTAACTTACATAAAAGCTTATTACTCTTTTGATATGCCAAATTTTAAATACATTTGGGTTTTGTTCAGTGTCACTGTCATGATTGATCGTGTGAAATGGTTGGTTTTTCATTTACACAGCTTTGTAATAGTGTTAGTCCAAGAAAACACTGGATCTCGCCAGCATTTGTCTCCAACTCATGGTCCTTAATTTGACGTTTCAACAATAAGCTTTGCCAATTAACCAGTAAAATATATTCAAAAAATCTAAAAACTCTGGAATTCTACATTTGCATAAATAACAGTATTTGCTTCAAAAGGAAATCTGTTCTTATGTGAACCAAACAGCTCCCACTCGCCACTTGTTTTAATTCGACTATAGTATAATTTCTACTTCAGGCACAATATTATCATCAAAATCACTCTTGTTTAATTTTCTCCAATTTTTTTATATATATTTAAATTCTATTGACACAGTGAAACAATCACTTTTAAAATTTACAGATATTGATCTAGATTTAAATAAATTTGGACATTGTGTAGTAGTATTTTAAAGAGAAAAAAAATTGTTTTGAATACATCCAACATATGTAGGTAAATGTTAAGATACATTAGATGCTTTCTTTAAGCAGGGAAAAACAACCAGCAAAGAATATTTGAGATAGTTTTATGCTTAAAATCAGTTGACGCAACCTGCAAGAAGTTGTATTGACGCTTAAAAGTGATTTAGATGGTTAAAAGGTTAATGTAATGATAGCTGTTTTACACCATTGTGTTGTGTCATCGAACAACTTAAAACAAAACAAGAATAACAAACCCAGTTTCCATTTATAGAATTATTTAATATCTTCTCACAACAGTAAGCACAGTTATCTACTTGTGTCTCCCTTTGTGTGTACATTTACACTGATTGTTTCGGTTGGTTGGTTGGTTTAGAAATTTGATTGGTTCTGCCAAGCAAAAATTTTATTGAGCATTCTTGCAGTGAGACCAACGCATTTCTCGCTTATTTTCTTGTTACTTATTTATAACTTTTGTCACATGACCACATTTCACTTATGCTCTTGTTTCTTTGGTGAATGTGTGAATCCGCGGTGAAATCGTCTTGATTGAACCTTTTTAACCTTGATGACTCCTTAGAACTTTTATAAAATAGATGAACGGTTTAGCCATGGATTTTTCTTTAAAACTGTGGAAGACACTCACTCAAATTTCAAGCTTCCCAGTATATTTTACATGGAGTTGTGTCTTTTTAATACAAAATTATTTTTTATGCAGGTTATATAATTGTTGCTTGATACTCTGCTTACCTAAATCACATTTTTATTTTTTGTTAGAAATATCAGATATTGATTCATTATGAGATGATCACTTTGTTAAATAATGTATACATTAGTATTATTACCACCAATCTATATACATTATTATTAACTTAGATTTCAAACAAATGTATTAGCTCTAGATATATTTCAAAACTTCTCATATGGTTTGAAATGGTTTTCTTTATTCGAAGTATTTTTTGGGGTACATTTATATGGTTGATTTTAAGGTGGTGTTTATTTTATTTGCAGGTTTAGTCAAACAAGTCATTGTATATTATTGTATGTATTTGAATAACAACTGTGAAAATAAATTGGTAACTTGATAAAATATGTCAAGTAAAAATAATATACCTTTTTTTTTTATTTAACAACCTCTGCATCATTTAAAGCCTTAATAAAACAGTAATTTTCAAACTAATTTTTGGATTGTGTTGATGCATACAGATTATTAAGAATGTAATATTTTACATAATAAGTTAGCACAAATTAAGACAATATAGTAATTGAATTTGCTTTACATCCATTACTGTTTCCAGCATATGGTCATGGTCAGTTTTTTTCTTACTCAAGCCATATATTTTCCGCTACCGGCTGGCTAGGCCTGTCATGGCATCATATGCCCTATAATCTAACGTAAAACTAGGACAGGTACAACATCCAGTTCCCAGCTGTTAATTCATCACTATGAAAGGGTAAACCCACATTTCACCAACTATAAATGTTTCTACCATGCAGAATGGGAATTAAACCAAGGACCCTTATCTCAATAGACAGACAAGCTTTCAACTTAGCTAAGGTGTCGGACACAGTAATTGAATAGACGCAGAAATTTTAAAGAATAAAAAAAAATTATAACTAAACATTGCGTTGGTTAGAGTAAGACTGTAACATGTATTTGGCAGATAGATTGCTTTTATCATGTCTTGTTTTGTTAGTTAATTGTTCATGCAGCCATTGTCATGGCTTAGGCCTATTACATATTGCACTCTTCACTCCGAGAACAAATTAAAAAATGAAGCTTATACATTAGCTAGCTCAGCTGATTATGAAAATCGACTCTTGTTTGATATCACATATAGGCAGCAGCACTTTTTGAAATAATCACATTTCAAACAAACCATCATAGACTGTTCAGCTATAACAATAAACTACTAATCTAAATATGACTTTCTCTGCAGCGTATTGATTTGATAGACATCATTGTTGAAAAATATTCACCTTTTTACACCCATAAATAAATATTATTTGACAAAGGTAATTACTTGCGCTTCAGCTTGGGAGAGTAAAGTATGAAAACCATTAGTATTTGCCAAGTGTCAAGAATTATAGGATTGGACCTAATGGGGAACAAGACTAACAGAGTCCACTCCTTTCCCTGCCCTTGCTTGGTGTTATGTAAGTGTATTTATTAGGGATGGGACCTCGAATCCTTAAGGGTATTCGAGACATTTTCTGATTCGAGACTCAAATCTTTAAATAATATTTATAGCTATATACTCTTTTTTTTCAATGTTTAGTGGAAAATTTGATTTAGAGGTCTAATACTGCTGGTTGGTAGCTGGGTTTTTTTTATTTATTTATTTATTTAGCACCGCGTCTTACTACCCGTTCGGGTTATACGCTTAAGCACTAATTACACTAATGGATTAGGAATTGGGAAGGTTGAATTTAGAGGAAGTGAACCCGCATTTGCGTGGAGGGA
>CABFWB010001876.1:6031-76998 GCA_902151455.1 Timema bartmani | reverse complement strand
GTGGAGTATGACATGTTCCCCTGGCAGTCTTCAATGTGAAGACCTCTCACATTACCTGCATCCAGCTGCCATGTTCGTAGGAGCTTCACTAGAGAGGACCATTAAGTTCCTCGTGTGTAGTGTGAAGTGTGAAGGAGGACTTGTTGAAGGTTTGCTGCCAACTAAATCCCACCAACGTGAATTTAGTGATTAAACTAATACAAGACCCAATCAGGTGGCCGCATGGTCTCAAGCCCTACTCTCACCATAAACTAGACTGCTGATTATGGGGAGATTGAGGTTTGAGTGTCGGTCAAAGTACTTAGAGTCTCTCTCTCTCTCTCTTTCTCTCTCTCTCTCTCTTTCTCTCTCTCTTTCTCTCTCTCTCTCTCTCACACGTGCACACACACTTGCAGGTACACTTTCTATAAATCTAACCTTCTTAATTTCTACTAGAACCATTAGCATAATTAGAACATAAGCATATAAACCAAACCGGTAGTAGGACATGGTGCTAAAAAGAATAAAAACCAATACATGGGATAGTATTGGTTAATTAATATAAGAGTCAAGCCAGTTGTACACGTACTGAAAATGTCGATGTTGGTGTCGGCGCTAACATCGGTGGAACTGAAATTCCATGTAATCTTATGTAATCTTATGGCGAGGCTGTATATGATGCTGACATGACAACATTGTCAACATTTCCCCCTCTATAAATACACCGATATCGGTGCGCAGAACAGTTGCACACTCATCTACAGATGTGGTCTTGCATTGTTGGTCAGTCTTTCGAAAGGTTCAGTATAGTTGTGTAGTATTTTGGAAGGGTACAAATGTTTAGCAGCTTTAAGTAAAACATTGTGAGCTTGATAGAAATGGTAGAGAACAGAGTATGTTTGTAGGACAAAACAGGGAAGGAGTTCAAGATTTCTTGCGGCTACTATTGGGTATTCCCAAAATTCTCTTACTCTCCGGTTTTGGTGTTGTCTCCTCCGGAGATGAAAAAAGCACAATAAAAGAAACCTATTTCTCACTGGAGCCATGTTCAGCTCGGCACTACTCACGAAACTGCCCGCCTCTCGGTCACCGACAACGATTTTGTTGGTGTGTGTACAAGCACCCTGGCAAGTGTTTATGCCAACAATGTTATCGGCGCCGACGCCAATACCGACAATATTGGTACGTGTACAACCACCCTTAGGGATGATGAAGGCAGCTTAGAAACATTGCACTCACTTTAGTGTAGAGATAGGCAGAAAAACCAGTGATAAATCTTAAGGCATGCAAAACAACCCTCAGTGAATAAATCTGGGATTCACACCTTGAGCTTACTATCAATGATGACAGCCACTACTCTAGTATATAGCTTTATACAACATGACCACCAGGTGCGGGTGTCAAGTTTCACAATTGTGATTGTGCATAATAACTAGAACCTTACGATGGGATTCTGGTACAAGATAAGGCCTTTAAAATTAGCTTCCTTTCAAATTCATGGCAAATATGAGCCTACATCCACAGGCACTTGTCAAAAACATTGGGGTGCTCTATAAAAAGGGGGAAGGGTCGTATAACATTTGCAAATTTTCAACCGCCATTTTTTTTAATACCAAAATTAAGGTGAAATTTGTTAGTCTCAATGCATGTTTAGTAAAATAAAAGAAAGCAAACATGCGCAATAAAAAAAAAAGAGTACTGCCATCAACCAAACTATGATGGAAACATGACTTTTATTATTACTAGGTATTACAATATATTTAAAGTTGGCTCCTAGTTTGTATAGCCTATTGCTTTCAGAAGCCATATTATATTTAATGTTCGTTAACCATAATGAAATACGGTGGATTAAAACTTAATTACATGTGTTTGAATAACATTATAACAAACTTTGTGTAGTAGTTTTACATTCAAACTATCATTTAGGTTATAGGACTTTCAGAAACCATATTATATTTAATGTTCGATAACTATAATGAAATCAAGTCGCTAAAAACCTGATTACTTTTTTTCGAATGACAAACTTTTTGTAGAAGTTTTCTGTCTTATGTTCAAACGATCATTTAGCAGTTAGCTTATAGGTTTGTAGGAAGTATTATTATTTTTGCCTAAATCGACTTATTTAAAGAAACAAGTCATAAGTGTTGAACTTAGTTATACTTTTCAAATCTTTTATTCTGTTTAACTAATATATATAATATATTCATAAAAATTAGCGAATGATTTTTGAAATGCCACATTGTCTTGTATGTGTGTAAGAGAGAAAGAGATACTAGAAAGTTTTTCTCTCTTTTACACAATGGTGTGCAGACAACAACTCGAAAATTTTAGCCGCAGATGTCCATCCAGTTATATAATAAAAATCAATGATATAGACCGATGGCAAGTGCTGATTATAGATTGAGTCTCATGGGTTTGCTCAGGTTGTTTTCTATCTGAAGCCGCCACACAAAAATTACTTCAGAATTTCGCGTGTTGACCTAAAGTATTTGCTCGAAAATATAGATTTGGTTGATCATCATGATTTTAAAATGTTGTGTGATATTTTTTTTATTAGTTATATTAATTAATGGTGGGATAATTTTAAGATGATTATTAATAACAAATTTTACCATCATTTGTCTTCCTAAATTTTTGAAATTATATAGTTTATAAAATAGGGGGGTTGATTTGGTTATTTATTTAAGTATTATATAAATATTATCTTGTGTTCAATAATGTATTATAAGTTGTTTTGATTCATAGAGTTTATATGATTTATACCTTTAAACATCAATCTTGATATACTAGTTTTTCTATCATAAAAAGATCAAATTTTGGTTCACTAGAAACAAGATAGTGTGGTTTCGGAGTGCTAAAAGATGTCTGGATACTGTCTACTTTTTTCTGCTTTTAACGAACTCCAAGTCAGCACCAGTGACTTTCTCCCGCGTGAACTGCACCAGTGAGTCCCAAGCTTTAACCCGCTTTCTCCTATTAGAATAATATGCACTGCGACCCTCCCACGCACTTCTTGATATAAATGTTCAATTTAAAGACGCTATACTAGCGCTTATAAAATCTTTTGTAGTTTATTTGCAATGTCTTAATTGTTTTGTTTTTTTGCGTCCTTCATTTGTTTTTGTCCTTCACCCAAAATACATCATTGCGTAATTGAAAGTTGATATTTAAAGAAGTGACAGATACAAACACAGTTAAATGTGGGGTGTGGTGTAGTATATTTTATTCAATTGTTTCACAGGTGCCTTACTTCGTACCTAAATGTGTTATTACGAAAATTTCAATAGTTTTCTATTATTGTAAAAACAAGCGTTATCATTAAAATGGCAGGAGCCAGCAAAGAGGACGATATAGCTACTCAAGTTGTTCCAAAAAAGATTGGAGGGATGAATATTTTGAGTGTTTTGTATAGTTTCGCAAAGAAATTTGGAACAGTGGCGGCTGTTTATCTTTTGGGCTACTACGATTTGAGTGTAGCATGGATAATTGGACCAGTCATTTTGTCTGTAATTCGTGATGAATTTAAAAAAGAAAATGAGCTCAGGAGGAATATTGCCAAAGCAGCAGCAATGTCAAATGAAAAAGAAGTCATTTTGGCAAGAATTGATGATTTGCCTTCTTGGGTAAGATGATTTTCTAATAATTTTTAACTAGGCTGACTTCAAATAGAAGTGAACAAGGCTCCTTCAAGAAGGCCCAAAATAAAATACTATTTACTGTAAGCTTACAGTAAAATAATTTTCGGGCCATTCAGTTTCACTTCAGTTCATTATTTTGGGAAAATGTCTTCTCTGGGCTGAAATGTTATGTTTGTGTTCTGTAATAGGGCTATAAATTTGTTTTCCAAAGTAGACTAAGTATTGTATTTTGATGTTACAGGTGTTCTTTCCAGATGTAGAGAGGGTCGAGTGGCTCAACAGGGTGAGTGAATACACCAAACTTTCATAAAGATTACTAAAATAAGTGTGCAAGTTAAGAGTAAGTTGATGTTTACCATACATTTTTGCAAACATAAAAAGAGGAATAAACAAAAAAAAAACTTCAAAATTAAATAAGGTAAAAAGACTCACCCGGTTAGGTGATGTTTCAAATATATTGTTTTACATAGCCTTGAATGCTGAAACTAGAGATTTATCATATACATCCATCCACATAAAGCTTAATAATATAGTAATTACACATATCACTAGGCCTAGATGTACTTTCTTGAAAAATAATCCTTTTATTAATGACTTTGTTCTAAAACACAATGCACATCTTAAGTTAAAAGACAAAGTAAATTTATTGTTCTCAAAAAATCACATAAACCATCGGTGTAGCAGCCACACATTTCAACTAAATTAAACAAAAGAACCTCTCAAAAAAGTCTGAGTAATAGACACATTGGTAAAATCATGGAAATAATACACCTTAGTTTATTAGATGCAGCTATAACTGCACTCAACAACTTTTATAGCTTGGATAGCTTGGTTATTTAATCTATCGTGATAAGACCATTTGTACAACTATCATTGTAATATTGGCAGCACAAAGCCCTCTGAGTCAAAGGTGGTTGCGTTATCTGATAGTTTGTGATCTTAATTGATTGCTCATATGTAGCTGACAATTTCCATACGTCCATTACAAAAGTTGCCTTGAAATATGAGTGAAGAATGACCCTGGGTATGAGACAACTCCTGAATAACTCAGTGGCAAGAGCATTGGCATATTAAGCCAAAAGTCTCAGGTTTGATTGCCGTGTCCAGGTGTAATTTTTCAGTTTAAAGAATGATATTTAGATGCCGCTATAACCACACTCAACAGCTATAAGACTTAAGTGGTTATTTAGTTTATCATGAATTTTTTATGTAATATTTATTAAAAGTTTTTAAAATTTATAGATTTTGGTGTCATTTGATTCTAAATGCTTAAATGGTCTTTGTGTGTAATAAAGTGAATAAAATTTCGAAATATTGTACCATAACACAGAAAAAGCGCAAAAGGAGCAGATAAAGTTTACCATCACCCATCTCCCATCTTTAAGTTAGTTACATAACCTATTCTAAAAATACTTCCAAACTTGTCTTTTAGCCTTTTTTTTAGGTTAAAAGTATAACTGGTTATTTCAATTTGTATTGTCTAAGTATTTAAATTTCATGTTATAAGTTATATCACTGTTTTCCCCATAATTTACCCACTTAACAAACATCTGTAGGCTACTTTTATAAAACTTCTTAAATTGTTTCTTTAGTTCTACTTGTATATCTTATACAACTATCTGGCCCTATGATATTTTTATTCAAATTTTACCCTCGAGCATCGTCATTCTTAGTGGAATACAAGGGGGTAGGAATTGGAAAGTTAACAGTAGGAGGACTAAAACCTTCACTTTGATAAATATAAGTTAAATCTATATATTTAACAGTTAGGGTTCTTGGTCTAGGATTTAATATAGCCTACTGGTTTCTTCAAATGGTGTGACTGGATTTATCAGGAAGATCATACAATCTTAGCACAAAAATAAGTTTTAAAAATAGGCCTATGTTAATATAAAATGAAAAATAACTTTATGGTATAAATTATGTGTTATGGAACTGTTTCAGATTCTGAGACAAGTCTGGCCCAACTTGAACCACTGGGCCAAGGGCTTACTCAAAGACACAATCGAACCCAGCGTACGGGATGCACTTGTCGCTTACAAACTTCATGGATTTCGCTTTGATAAGATGATACTTGGCAGCATTGTGAGTGACCTTCAATTTTTATTTTAGGTTACAATTTAATGTTTTAAATAATCTCTCAAATTTTGATAGTTAAACCATTTCTCCTAACTGGTTTAGGTAAAGTTTTCAATATTTTGTAAAATTATTTGTTTGATCAAAATAAAGTAAGGAAAACAAACTTCACAGAAGTGTTTGAAAAATACCATACCCTCTCTACGGAAGGAGAGAAGGTAAGTGACCTTTAGTGGAAGGCTCGTTATTAGAAAAATTGGCTGAAAGTAACTTATATCAACCTCTTTGGAGATAATTATTAATAGTATAGTTAATATTAGGAAGAAAATAGTATAACCTGTTAGGTTTTAACATTAGGCCAACTAGAAATTATGAACTTTTCTATTTTATTGTTGGTTACAACTAGTACAGTGCTAGTTACTAAACAGTATTATATTTCGAAGAAAGTTTTGGAAAGGTGGAGAGAAACACATAAAAGGGGACAACCACAATATAGCTTTTACAATGAAAAGAAGAACACAGTTCACACTTTACATTGCTGCCATTGGACAAAGAGGTAATGGTTTCCTCTTAAAAGAAAATCGATCTTCACCACCCAATCCTCTGACCTAGGTTTCATTCATTTATGGTTATATTATATTTAAGCAGTCTTTACATTTACCGCTGTAACTTAGGCGACACCTTATCCATAACCTTCTTTAAGAGACTCCAAAGATGGTGATCAGACTTAACATGGACTAAATTTCCATAAGTATATAATTATTAAATTAAATTTTTCCAACGCCACACCCACTGCCAAAAGTTCCTTTTCTGTTTGTGAATACCTTTGCCCTTTTCTGTTTGTGAATACCTTTGCTCTGACTCTGTGAGTGCCCTGGATATGAAGGCTAAAGGATGTACATCCTGCAACGATAAAGAGCCAATACCACCTCCAGAGCTATCGGTTTGTATTTGTAATAGTTTATTATTATTACAATAGAAGTGCAACACTGGTGCAGTAGTTATCAATTTTTTTAAGTTAACAAGTTCCTGATCATGCTCTGGTCCCCAATTGAAATCATCATTCCTGGCTAAATCCCTCAAATGAATAGTACAATTAGAGAAGGTGGGAATGAACTTTGATAAATATTTTGTCATACCTAAGAATCTTAACAAAGCTTTCTTATTCGTTGGCCTATCCATATTGGTAACATCCCTTATTTGTTTTGGATCATGTCTAAAACCCTCACAACTAATTATAAATTCCATAAACTTGAGAGTTGACATCCATAGCTGCAGTTTGTTAGGATCACATTTTATTCTATATTTTCTTGCCTTATAGAGAAATCTGATTAAAATTTGGTCATGAGATTTCAGATCTTCAGCGGATATAATATCGTCAAAATAAGGACAAACCCCTTACACGTCCCCAAAAATCTACATAGTATTTTTTTGAAAACTCTCGGGAGCATTATCAATCCCAAAACATAGCCGATTCCACCTATAACGACCAAATGGAGAGTGAAAAGTGGTTAAGAATGAGTATTCTTCATCCAACTCATTTCTCATGTCTAAAACACTAAAGACTTTTTTATTACTTAACCGACAAGTTATATCCTCAATTGTAGGAATTAAAAATTGGGGATGTTTAATAGCTACATTAAGGTTTTTTGGATCCAAACATAACCTAATCTCACCATTTGGTTTTTCCACCGCAGTCAAATTAGACACCCAATCTGATGGACAATCAACTTTAGTTATAATACCTTTCTTTTCTAATTCAATCAGAGTACCCTTTAATTTATATTTCACTTAATGGGGAAACCTGCGTTTCCTCTCTACCACCGGCTTAACAGTTGGATCGAAGTATAGTTTCACTCTACCAGGTACTTTACCAAGGCCTGTAAAAACATCACTCTAAGTCTCAACAAGATTTACATTGTCTTCAACAGCAAAATTTTTATTTTACTCAACTTCAGTTGTAGAGAGGCATGCAGGCCTACTATACATTGAACATCTACCGACATGCTTTCAAAATCCAGGGTACTATACACACTATTACAGAATACCTCTAGTTTCACTCTACCCATAGGTTTTAAAAAAATATTATTTCCATAAGGGGCTAACAATGTCCTAGTAGACAATATTTCAGGATGTGGATTCAATTTTTTTTGCAGTATTTAAGCTGATCACATTTTTTTCAGCACCATTATCAACTTTAGCTTTAACCTCTAAAATTTTAAATAAAAGACTAACATACCATGCTTGTTCGTTGTTTGAAGGTTGGCCTACTTTTCCCAAAACATTGACACTACAGGTACACTTCCCACACATTTTCGAAAAATGATTACGGCCATTACATTCAAAACCACTTCTGATTGTAAGCAGGACACTTTTTATAAGCATGGTGACGGCCACACTTAGCACAAACGGAGACCTCTGCTGACCCACTTCTGTGTTATTTTGATTCACTACCATCTTTCCTGCATTTGATAGCTTAGAGCGATGGGACACGTAGCCTGCTTGACCAGCTGCAGGACGTCTTGATTACGCCCCCACTGCTTGTTGATGTTTAGGATCTCGAAAATTAGTTCTTCTTTCAACCGCTTCCAACGCTACAATATGTTGCTTGTCGTCACCATGAATTTCTATTGTTTATTTTCAGGACATCTCCACTGCATGGCAAAACTTCTCAGCCCTTTTTAGGTTCAACTAGCCCTTTATCACCAATACCAAACACAATACAATCTTGAATTAAGTTGTCAGTCTGATTATCTTATTCACATAATGCTGCCTGTGTCTTCAACTCTTTTAAAAATGAATCAAACGATTGCCCGTCCTTTTTTAATATGCCATTAAACACAAACCTTTCTTACACTGTATTCTTCCGAGGTGTACAATGTTTGTCAAACGCAGCTATTACTTCATCATACTTTGTTGACTCTGCTAACTTGAAGTTATTCTATATTGCCAGGCCTTTGTCTCAAAACGATGTAATTAAACTGCCGATCTTAACCTCATCTTCTGCTGTCATTAATCTTTTTCCTTGGAAATAAAACTTGAGTTTCTGTTTGTAGGATTTCCATAATGCAGCTAAATTCAGATTGTCAAAATCGATTGCCTGTGGCACTGTGAAGTTGAGTTCTATTTCCAACACCATATTATGTTTTAACATTAGACCAATTAGAAATTATGATAGAGCTTTTATTGTTGGTTACAACTAGTACAGTGCTAGTTACTAAACAGGTATCAAAGCTAATAATAAACACATTGCTTGAGCAATGAGTATATACCATCTCTATGTATGTTGTCAGTGATGCATCATGTGACCACCATGATCACATAATTACATCCTGCCACCACAACAATACATACTTATCCTACATAACTATTTCCTAATAGTAATAGAATTCAATTTTTGGTAAAGTTGACAATCTCTGTTAATTTAACATGTAAAAAACATATATGTATGATGTAATATAATAATATAGGCACTATTTCAAAAAATATTTCCTGATAGGTTGACATCAGTTACTTTCAGCCAATGTTTACAATTAAGAACCTTCTACCCATCACCACTCTTACAGTATCTAGGATATAGGTAGTTTTGCCTCTAAGTCAGTGGTTCTTAATCTTTTTTGAATCACTGACCCATGTGAGAATCTGACATAAAAATCCCATAAAAATGTACGTAAATACACTCAGAGAAAATTTTGCTTACTATCTATATCCTTAATAAAAAAAATGTCTACCTTTATAAACCCAGTATTGGCCTTTTTTACTGGTCAAAATTTAATGTGCAACTGCCATTAGAATTTCAAAAGTTTTAACCGGAAGTCGGAAAATTTTCTACCAAAGTGCCGAACCTTTTTTTTATCCACTATTGACCTTTTTTATTGCTCAAAATTTACAAATGAGGACTTTAATAGCAACAATATGGCTTGAAGTTGTGCAACCGCTAATAAAATTTCAATTTTTTTCCAACCGGAAGTTGTTTTTAATTGTTTAATCTAAAATTAAAATTTTCAAAAAATTTAAATTACAACTTTTTTTACTGGAACTCAAACAAGGGTTTATGCAACTATAGTACAATTTTCTAATTTACTTTATTGCAGTGTCAATTTATTAAATTCACATGGGCATACTATAGTGAACTTAGTAACTGTTCAAAAATAAAAAGTCAATGAAAAATGTGCTGTTGTTTTGCTTGAATAAGAAGTTGAAATTGTGGAGATGTCTTCAACATTACAGTGCGCATGTCATCTTTGAAATTCAATCTATTTTTATTTTTCATTTTGATGGCACCAAGTGATGAATATCTTTCTTTTGAAAAAAACAGGAAGCCTTGTAATTGAATCAAAACCTTGATCAACTATTTGTAATTTTTTGTCTTCGGTTCATGGACCCCCTGAAGCCCATCCACGGACCCCAGTTTAAGAACTCCTGCTTTAAATGAAATAGGCCCTAATGGACCTATACAAATTAAACAAGACTGTTATATGATATAAGGTTAATCATTTTTTAAAACATATTAATTCACTATAGGCCCATATTATTAAAATTTAAAATTATAAGTTTTAACATCATTTTTTAAAACATCATCTCATACAAATGTTGGTTGTAATTTTTAAAAGAATTCTGAAATGATTTAAAATACAAAATAAAAAATAAAATAAAAAAAAATTATGCTAAAATGAAATTCATATTTTCTAAAACATGCATTGAATGCAGTGTAAAATCAACTTCTTCATAGGGATCAAACTATGGAGCCTCTTTCTTGTTTATTTTTGAGTATTATTCTATCTCCCAAATAGATAAAAGATTGTGAATTTAATAAACTATAATTAAGTAAATTGAAAATGAAAGTTAGTTCTTCTCAACTTGACTTTTATTTGATTATTTCTCTTAGATATCATATTTGTTGTAAAAATGTAAAGTAGCTTACTGTAAGTATCATTATCAGAATATATAAATTTTAATGCATCCACAATATTAGTAAATAATGATAGTTATTATAGCATTGCCTCACAAACTTTCGACAGTTGTGCAACACTTCCAAGGCCATGGCAGGCCAACCCACTTCTTCCAGCTCTTCATAAAACTAAGAAACATATTTGCGATCTTGTAAAGTACAAACGGATGATTAAAAATTAGATATAGGTTTAGTGGTAAATACAAACAAACTTTTTACTTGCTTCGGTAGCTGTGTGGTCTATCACGTTACTTTCTCAGACTGCCAATGACAGGAGATCTAGGTTCGAATCTTGGTCTGGTGTACTGAGCGTGGTTTTTCTAAAATAGTTTTCCACTCTCCTTGCATAAAAATGTGGGTACATTTCCTATAAATATAAGTGTCCTAATCCTTAAAACCATTAGCGTAATGAGTACATAAGTGTATAAACCAAAGGGGTGGTAAAAAAATTTACAGAGGGAAAGAAAGTCTTATGTAAGCCCATGGTAGTGTTAAAATCTGCTTTAATTAATCTCAGTGNATTTTATTTTAAAGGCCCTAATGACCTCACTGTGTCGACGGGCCTCAAAACAATAATAATAATAATAATAATAATAATAATAATAATTAATCTCAGTGGTACATTGTGTACTCACTGAAATCCTTCACCCTCTCCATATTGGAAGATACTATTATATGGCTAATTTTTTTACAGCCCCACATGCGACTACTACCTGATAGGGTTATATGCATATATAATAATTATGTTAATGTATTAGGGATGAATAAGGTTTAATTTAGATAAAGTGCATTTGATTGGCAAGAGAGTGGAAAACCATTAATAAAAACACCCTCAGTACTTTTGACAGAGATTATAACCTCATTCTCCCAGTCATTGGTAGTCCAATGTATTGTGAGAGGGACGTCTTAGACCATGCAGCCATAAAAGGAAATTATAGATCTTTAACTAGGTACCAGGAAACTAGGGCTGTGGAGTCCTTCGACTCTGACTTTGACTCCTCTATTTTTCTATTGTCTGACTCGGACTCCTCTATTTTTATATTGTCTGACTCGGACTCCTTAAGAAATGTCTAAACTATATTAATTAGTAATAACAAATTTATTGCACGAGAATTCTCTAATACAAGTTACTTCATGGGAAGCTTCTTTGCCATTGTGAATTTATATTTGAGTATATTTGTCAATCCAAATTACATTTGAATATATTTTTCAATCCAAATTACAAATATTGGTCTTAAAAGAATAAAAAATAATAAAATTAAAATGAAATATTTATACTATATTATAATAATATAAGTTTTTATTTTTAAGCCAGAGTTGGAGTCTGTACATTTTTACTGACTTAGACTCCAAAGCCCTGCAAGAAACAGTTCATATAGACCTAGACATTTAAACATAATTTAGAATCATGTTACTGTTAAGTTATTGAATGCCAGATAATAATTAAATTGAGAAATTAATTATTTGATAATTTTCTAGACTTAATTTAGACATTTTATTTAATCAATTTCAACTCTTTGTAAAGAAATTAAACGTTTTAGCTACACAATTTCAGTAAATGAATAGATTTGTCTCTTTGTTTCCCATGTTTTCTGGTGCAGTTTATTTTAATATTTTTTTCCCCCCTTGTAGCCACTACGTGTTGGCGGAGTCAAAGTGTATGACCGAAATGTGGACAGAAATGAAATAATCTTGGATATGGACCTTTTGTAAGTAAAAATAAAACATTTATTTAGTCCTATATCAAACATTTCTATCTTATGAGACCAATTTTTTTTTCATGATTTTCGACCCTCCCCCCACATAAGGTATTGTAAGATTTTCTGTCCCCCCACCACTATCTTACATAATATTTTAATACAATATGGTAAGATTGTTTTAGTTGTTCTGTTAATTATTTTTAGACTTAAGAATTGGTAATGGTGGCAAAATATTATTATTTTTAGACATAAGAAATTAGTAATAGTGGCACAATATAAAGTCTATATTCCAACTATTTTTATAAAACAGTCCAGATTAGTGAAAAGTACAAGGAGGGTTAATCAATGAATGAAAACGAAACATTTCAGAGTTTTCTGACAATTTTTTTCTAAGCTTTTGTCTCGGCATAAACGTTGAAAAAAAAACCTTTCATAAGATGGATTCTGACCCCCTTATTCCCCTGTAAGTAAGCTTAAGAAAATACTGAACCCCCTCTTCCCTTCAAAAACCCTTAGGCCTATGTAATTTAAGGATTTTTTTTGCAACATTAGTTTTTGTTTTATAAGTCATGCACACTAAAAGATTTGCGAAACTGGATGTAGGCTAGGTGACTTACTGGTTATTTCATGAGGAGGAGTGTGTGTTTTAAGGAGTACTTTTGGAAAGCAGATGGAAAAGCTTCACCCGGTGCAGTGACAAAAGTCTAAAACCCTGATCTCACTGGTCTCGACTTACTCAAACATGTTAACATTTTGTGGGGCTACACATTGGTGTACATGAAACTTTGATTTTCTAAGTGGTCTGTGATAGTGTTATATTTTTTAACATTTTGTTTCATATCAATATAGTGGACAGAAATTTAAATTAATGTAACCTATGCTACCTAATTTTTGGTTTTGTCTCGAGTTTGCGACAAATATTATTTAATGTTTCCACCTTATAAGTGAAAATGGTTCCCAAAATATGCATAACAAATTGTGTAGGCTTTTATTTTTTTATATGTATACATTTTTTTCCCAAGCTCAAGTCAAATTAATAAGCAGAGACTGCTATTTGCCTGTTTAGTGAGAATGACCCATATTTCATTACACTTAATTTTCAAGTGTAGCCTACCTATTTATCAACAAAACTTTGGATGTCTTCCATCATTTAATTTCCTATAGTAAAATAATCTTTATGTAGTTCGCTCAAAAGATTGTAAATCATTATCATCATCATCTGTTTTCTGCTCCTCCTATCTCTTTTTTGGTTTCCCTTGTGGTATTTTTACTACATACTTCATTACCAACATCTTTATCCTTAAGGATTAATATCGTAAATAAACATCTTTATCCTTAAGGATTAATATTGCAAATAAACATCCTTACTCTGCCGGATCAAGATAGTAAGTTGCCAGATCTAATTCTTCATGATTAATTCTTGTTCAAATAATTGAACAAATTGTTAAAACTTCAACACAGATAATGAACAAATGTGGGGTAGAGGTGAAAGGGAATAAGACAGTAAAATTTAGTTGAAAATGCTTATAAACTAAATAATCCATAATATGTCTTCATTAGTAATCCTCCTATACAAATATTATTGGCTGTTCTTTGTCCCATTGTTATTAATCACCATCAGTGTACAAACAACTTGTGTTTGTATTGTAAAACCAAGGCTCAACCCACCTGATTATGTTTGTTAGTAAATCATTGATCTAGGAGATTTTAGGTTGTGTATTCAGCTTCATTATAATGGAAGGAACCATTGTATAATAAACTGAGTCACTTGCTCTGAATGTTTATTGCACTGTTTTATCTTTATGGGCATGTGTCACCAGGATTCTCCCTTCAAGTTATGAATGTCTTCCATAACGTTTGGCTAATCTTCCACAGGAAGTGTTAATTCTGTTGTAATGTTTGGCTAATCTTTCATAAGTGTGAATCATTACTAACTTCTAAGAAAATAATAAAAGACTCATAAGTGGTATTTTCATTCATAACACACCATTCCTGTTAACACTATTTGCAAACTTTTTTTTTTATGTTTCGCAAAGAGAAAACAATGTTTCTTATCATACATTTCAAATGGGCAAGAAACATTGTTTGTGTGTTTGCCAACATTGTCGACAGCAAATAACGTGAGCCAAGCCAGTCACTCATTAGATCCTGGAACCGCTCATTTGTAAAATAACTTCAAGATCACACCCACTTCAGTGGCCGAATGGTCTAAGGCATCACTCTCATGCTATACTAGTTGGCTGATGGGAGACTAGGGTTCGAATCCCAGTCGGGTCTACTGAGGGTGGTTTTTCTAAATGGTTTCCCACTCTTCTTCTGTGCAAATATGGGTAGATTACCTCTAAAATGCTTCCTTCCACGTCCCTAGCCCATTATAGTAATTATCATATAAGCGTGTAGTTTGAACAGGTATCAATACGCTATAGTAAAAAAATTAAAATCCTCAGGAGACATGCGAGTGAAGTTCCTAAAATTACTGCAGGCTTTGAGATTCGTTTCTGTCAGAAGCTTATTTACATAGTGGAAGAAAGAAATGAAAGGCGAAGCTTGGGGGGCACATAGTACTAACAATTTTAAAGCACTTTATGAACCTACAATCATTTTTTCTTCTGTCTTCTTGCACAGTCCATAACTATGTACTAAGCACAAACCATAGCAGCATATTTCTCAACGAACATCTTGTACTAGACTGAACCCTGCATGGGAAACAATGTGTCATCATTGAAGTCTGGACGTGAAACACTGTTTGACTTTTTGCAAATAATATATTTTATATGTTTGCAAACTGTTTCCTTGTGTTTGTAAGCAACAGAAAATATTTCAGAAACATCTAGAAACGGTTTGCAAACAATGTTTTCAAGTTTTAACTAAGTTTGTACTAGGCTTTATGATAAAGTTTTCATAACTTTCATAGTTAGATACCAAAAATTATTTTTTATCATAAAAATTCTCATATTTAAGAAAACAAAGTGCCCTAGTTTAACTTGTTCTGTGAACCCAGGATTATATCACTACCATAATTTAACATTAGGCAACATATTTCAAACTACACATCTAAACTTAATGTCACTTTTAATAATAATGATAATGATAGTAAAAGTAGTAATAAAAGGAATAATTATAGCTTTTTAGAAAAATCCTTTTATAAAATACATATTTTTGAGGCCAAAATTGATAACATTTTATGCTATATTTAAGGTTTATTTTATAGGTAAAAATAAAACTAGCTATCAAAAGTGATAGTTGCATATCACATGACTTGATTTATGAATGTGTGACAGTATATCAATTAACTTTTATAGGCCTACTTCAGGGGTTAAATAGTCAAAAGGCATCACTCTCGCAATAGATTAGACTGCTGATGACAGGGAGTTCATGGTTCAAATCTCGGTCGGGTGTACTAAGGGTGATTGTTTCTAAATAGTTTTTTGCTCTCCCTCTGCAAATGTTGTTAGACTTCCTCTAAATGTAACCTTTCTAATTCCTAATACGTTTGTGTAATAGTACATAAGCGTATAACCTGGACATGTAGTAAGACAAGGTGCTCGAAAAACCTCTTACTTAACTTGTTTGAGTTCATTCAATGATCATGCGCTAAAGAGGCTATTTTTAAATAGGTAATGCATGTTCCGAAGTCCTCTGACGCTGGTACATTTCCTTAAAATACTCTCTTTATTATCATGTTTCTGTGAGCTACGAATGTTATTAAGTGCCACTTGCTGGTATTAATGACATCATCAAAAATGTATAAAAACTATATTTACTTTACAAACATGTTAGATGTTTTTATTTAGCTTATTTTTTTACTAGCTTTAAATCAGATATAAATTAAAACAAACAAATCTTCCCCTTTCATATATTATAATGAATGTTTATTTAATTTTTTTTATTTAGAGACTTTGATAAAGTTAATTCAATTTGTTTATCTTTTTTTTTTGTTCTAGCTATGCAGGAGACTGTGATATTTCCTTTTTTTTGAGTGGAATCAGAGGAGGCATCAAAGATTTCCAGGTACTGATTAGTTTAAAATTACCAAGAATCATATCATTTGTAATCGTTTCTATCGACACTACCAAAATGTTAGTTGGAGGGCTATAGTTTATTTATTGATATTTATCCGGCCCATTATTACTGGTAGATCCACGGCATGATGCGGGTGGTGCTGAAGCCACTCATCCAGCAGATGCCTCTTGTAGGTGGTATTCAACTGTTCTTCCTCAATAACCCCACCATTGACTTCAATCTTGTCGGGGTGGCTGACCTGCTCGATATGCCAGGACTCAGGTAGGTCTTATTTCTAGAAGAAAATGAGATGACTAGTAACTGAATGTGTAACTTTTGGAGATAAGGCCATCAAATATTTTTTTAAATTCATTTGAGATTTGAGGACTTGAGAAAATAGCGCATTCAATATTTTTAGAGCTCTCGTACTGCTTATTGGCAATTAGCTTAGCTCAATTATAGGATATAAAACTTTTGATGATTAGCTTAGCTTAAGTATGGAAAATTCATATAAACCAAAACCCAAACTAATTCATTACTACTTAACAGGATTTATGAATGTTAAAATAAATGGATTATATGGATTTGGAAGAAGCTACAGAAAAGGTGGATGGAAAACATATAAAAGGGAACAAACACAAAATGGCCTTAACAATGAAAAGAAGAACACACAGTTCACTCTTTACATTGATGCCACTGGACAAAGAGGTAGTGACTTCATCTTGAAAAAAATCGAACATTAGCGCCCAAGCCCATGACCTAGGTTTCATTCTATCGGAACTCATCAGGAGGGAGTGTGAAATGTACAATGTAATTTCCTAAAAGAGGAAACCAAAACACACAAAAGGGAGGAAAAAGAAATTGGTAAAGGATGATAAGACACTTAGATAACATTTAAAAGGAACAAATAACATAAGGGACAGACACAGGAAATGGTGAACTTAACAATTAATGTATTAATTTATACCTCTTTTGCTGACCATGTTTTCTAAGATTTAGATTCTATAATCAAAGGTAAAATGAAGAATTAGATTTTTTTTACAGATTACCATAGAGTATATATTTGATTTCAATTCAACACACAAAATGTCATGGCATCCTATTGAAAAGCTATTCTAGACAAGGGTTCAAACATTCATTAAAGTATGATATTAGTAATTCAAATATTTTCAGAGTATTTCTCTTTACTTCTCTTTAATGTGTTTATTAATATGCTATAGCATGTAGTTCTTTGTCTGGTGACTCGCTGAGTTAGGTTATAGTGGAGCAGATTGCCAACTTGATGGTTCTTCCTAACAAACTACCTATCAAGCTGAGTGATATCGTCTTTGTTGTACAGTCACTATTATAGCTTGTGATTCTCTGTCAAGTGACCTGCTGCGTCGGGTTATAGTGGAGCAGATTGCCAACATGATGGTCCTTCCTAACAAACTACCAATCAAGCTGAGTGATTTGGTTCCTTCCCGGTTACTGAAGATACCAGAGCCAGAGGTAAGCTAACCTATGATGCTTCTAATCCCAATCTAATATATTGGGCTGCCGTGCACCTGGAAAAATAAGAAAAAACACAGAATTTAAATGTGTGTGTGTGGAAAAAAACTCAGAGCTAAAATCAAGATTTTTTTCAAAACGCTAATAAAACTACTGGAATATTTGGGAATTTGGGACATTTATCTGCAAGCTTTGAATAATAGACATTCACATGGGGGGAAAAAAGCAAACCGGAGAGCTAAGAACGTTGATTCAAACACACAATTATCCTATCCCCAGCTCTCCCCTTACAAAACGTTTGGTTGCTTTACAACTATTTTTGCCATAAAACTCAACACGACTTATTTTAAACATTTTAACTACTAACATTTAAAAAATTTTATATCATTTTTATGTAAAATGAAATTACATCCCTTTTATTTTTCTTCTTCAAATTAGGTTGGCTGTAAAAATGAGAATTCCTTTTGGAAAACTCAGATAATTTTATAGTTAGAAAATAGAGGCAATCCTTTATGATTTGGCTTATTAAGTTATTTATTTTAAATTTAAAAAATATATATATTAATTATGAATCATTTTGTAACATGGTTAAGTTCAAGGAAAGGTCTTACACCTCAACTTCACAAGAGTAAATAATTAAATTTAAATAAAACAAAAACCTTGATACATCAATTTTAAACATAAAAAAAGTTTAAAAGAATGATTATTTCTGATAGATTTAAGAAAATTATTGTGAAACAATAACTATATTATTTTTAAAAGTTTATGTAATAAATTAATATCACTACTTCGGTGGAAGAACGTTTCATTCCAAAATCACTGACTTTCCAGTATGCAAGTAAAACAGTTTGTAACAGAGGGGAATTGTATTCAGCAGACTTGTCACACTAGTTTGGTCAAACAGCCCAAATTTAATATTGAAAATACTGAGAGGGCCACATTTCAAAAAAGTCTAACTAATAAAAAAAAAAAGACAGATTATTTAGTAAGGGACAGTGCAGATTTTTTTTTATATACATAATTTTTTACTTTAGACCCTATATATATATATATATATATATATTTTACAATAAATATGAAACCTTTTATTTACAGCAATGATATTTACTGCTATGCTTTAAACTTTGTGCGACTTCACATTTAACTGATGACAAATGAATGTCCATAAGCTGCGGTCTCTCAGGTGTATGTTCCTATTCATAAGAGAAAACAGCTTTTCACACATTAATGGGCCACCAAACGTTGCACATATTTGGTGCACAAATTTAGCGATTTTTTGGATTTAATCTTTGATGGGTAAAAAGTAGGGATTTAATATACCAATTTCACCTGTTAGATTTCCAAAAGCCACTATCTGAAAGTGAGTATTTCTAATTGGTTTATAAATAGAAGCTGGCCACATTGTATGTTGGTTCATCAAAAAGTCCACAGGCCATATAAAATCATAAACGCGGCCCACATGTGGCCCGCAAATATGGTTTATTTTGTGATAATTGCTAATTATAGCCCCGTGATCGAGCACCAATTATTACGATATGGTTGCGCGATGGGCACCAATTGATACGTACTTTATTTTATTGAGATATAATTGTTCTGCGATTGTGAGCCAATTACACCGTTCTTGAATTGATTGTGAGATAATTGATATTTATAGCCCCGTGATCGAGTGCCAATTATGATACAGAATTATTACTATGCCCCATGTTTCCTTGGGGTGCCGGTTAAAGTTATACCGTTTAATTAGCTGATAATTTCCCCGTGATCGAGCACTAATTAAAGCGGTTCAGAATGTTTGTGAGATAATTTAATTAAATAAATAAAACCTTTAATATTGCACACGATTTATTTAGATCATGGCACTGGTTTATTACAACATTCTGTAGATTTATATTATCGGCACTGTGTAAATTTATGTGACTACTCTATATATTTAAGTTAGTATCACTGTCGTGATATTACACGTTCTCTAGGTTTATGTCGCCGGCACGCTGTGTGTTCATACGCACAAACAGCTTATATATGACATACCCCTTGCCCCTTGGACCTCTCGTTATCAGTGTCAAAACCAACAAATCGAAAGAGTCCTGGCAACAGGTGTCATGAAGGCTAGCTTCCTATTGGGTATAGGGAGCTAACGTCACTGGCTTGTTTGGTAAATACTACAGAGTTAAATTTTGAAATGAAAAATAAGTTTTAATGGTGCACTCCTACATTATTTCTGAAAAGCGCGTGATTCTCCATGGATGAAGTCTTAAAAGGATAATTTACATTCAGTTTATTGAAGAAAAATACCTTCATCCATGACTTTTTAAATATATGAGAGCGGTCCAAATCAGAATCATTACATACTGTTGCACTAAGGTATTATTATTATCATCATCATCACTGTTTCCAGCCTGTGGCCGGGTCAGTTTAGAAAAAGCCTCTATCTTCCTTTATCCTTCCACCACTCTTCTTCCTTTAATTTCTTTCATTCTTCTCCTCTCACTTGAACACTTTCTGTGGTATAAATAATTTGATATGTTGATTCTCTTCAATATGCAATAGTATAGCAATCAACTCTCTCTACATATTTATAAAATGTATGAAAATACAACACTTTCTGAGACTACAACTTCTCAGCGTATAACTCGAACAGGTAGTAAGACGTGGTGCTAAATAATAATAAATACAACTTCTTAGATTTGTTTTATGATTCTTATTAACACAATCAATAGCATTAATTTTTTGAAAGTTTGGATTAGAGACATAGCACCTAGATATAAATCAGCTGCTATCAACTATTGGATAGAATATTTTCTCACCTAATTTTTAAAGATTCCAATTTTTTTTTCTCTTCATTAAAATTAGTAGTTAACAAAACAAACATGCTGTTAATTAATATTTTTTAAATCTAGGAATCTCGTTCGGATGAACTGGAGGTAGTTTTCCTTAAAGGGGTTTATACTCTCCTCCCACACAAATGCAGGTTCACTTCCTCCTTATTCAATCTTCCTAATTTATAACCCATAAGTGTAATTAGCACTTAAGCATATAATCCAAACGTGTAGTAAGACTCTGCGCTAAATAAAATAAAAAAAAGTTGAAAATATATGTTAATATTGATGATTATGGTTGTATTTTTACTACTGTAATATAGCAAGTAAACTATAAAACTTTTTTAAATCAAATAAAATGCTTACCGCAAAAGCTATTTACATGTCTGATGAACACAAATTTAGTTTTAAAATATGAGAATTTGTTTTAAAACTCAATTTTGCTTTTAAAACCTTTGTTTTATTTCTTGAACTTAAAAAATACATACAAATAAAATTACTTTGAACTTGAGACTTTGTCTGCTTTCAAATGGAATATCTCTAATGTTATTGGGTTTTTTTTCTTTCATAATAAACACACTTTTTTATGTTTAAAATTGCAAATTCAATGTCTTAGATGATTGACTCTCATTTCTTAGGGAGTATTGCGAGTTCATGTAGTGGAGGCCAAGGATCTAATGAAGAAAGATATCACTATGTTGGGAAAGGGCAAGTCAGATCCTTATGCCATCGTCAGTGTGGGCGCTCAAGAGTTCCGAACTCATACCATCGATAACAGTATCAATCCCAAATGGGATTTCTGGTGTGAGGTAAGTCCACTTGCAAGCTTGAATACTTTAAAACACAACAACTTGATCATCCACAAACTTGTTGGAATATTCTAACAAACTAAAAATTATCAAATATTCTGGTGCATAAATAATTGAAATGCTGGCTTAAGCGCTGTTCTTTTCCATTTGGTGTTTTCAAGAACTTTTTGTTTGAATCATAACTGGATCACTTCAAGTGAAATACTTCTAGACAGTGTTCTTCATTTGCTATTTGGAATACAATAGTACAACATGGTCTTTATAATCTGAACCCGCGCAAGTTTAGAAGCCGTGGTAATTTGAACCTCCTCTACTTCCCCTTGTCTTACTTTTCCAACCTCACTCATGGTTACAATGATGCTTTCTATTTATCTGACAGTGACAACCTGTTGTTGATGTTAAGTCTTGCTAGTGTGCCAGTGTTATTTAGTGAATTTATTGCACAATTGTTGTCGAGGAAATGAAAACTTGGCATGTTAAGCCTAAAACAGAAATGTGTGATCTTAGATAGACCCAAGAAAGGCCAGACATTAATAAAACTAGCTGCCTATTATTCTTTGAGTAAGTCTACTATTTTTTATTTAAAAAAAAGCCACAAAGAAACGGGAATGTGTTTCAAAGCTAAATTAATAAAACATATAAGAATTGATTCTTGAATAGTAATAAAATTAATTATTAGAAAATGTTGTACTTAGTTTTTTATCATCTCTTGTTAATCAGTAAAATTTTATAATCTTAGCATCATTGACAAGTTCAAATTTGGATTAGCAAGACCATGCTGTATTTATAAATATTAAATGATATCTCCTCTCAATACTCAACTACTTTGATGATAGCATAGCACAAGGCAACTGCAATTGATGCACAAGTAGAGATGTTTTTTTAAATAGCTACACAAATTTTAGAAGTAAAAAAAATAAACATTAATTTTCAGAGTATTTGTAATTTGTTTATTTTATCATTGGCAAAAAAATAAAAAGTAATTTTACAATACATAACAACTTTATTTGTATTGTTTATTTTATCACATGTTATTTTAACCACAGATTTCTAAATGTGTTTAAATTAACAACTTTGGAAACTTTTTTCCCTTCACTTAATAACCGATTATACTTAAAATAAAACATAAATATGTGGTTTAGTAACACTGTGTACGGACTAAGCACTGTTTATCATAAACTTGTTTCATCATTTCACGTATCTTTGTAAATGTTTTCCTGAGTTTGATACAAAATTTGATGTTGTTACACTGTTCATAAAACTCAAGTCATCTCGAAAATTGCAACACATGCACAGACAGCCCCTAAACAAAACACTGTAGTGTGATGGTTATTCACAATAGAATGATGAGGTAAACAGTAGATAAATTGCTAGGCTTGTCACTAAGCAACACCATCGCATTGGTGAGCTATTTCGAAATTTCAGGAACTTATTGAACAAACCTCGTATCCTCATATGCTACATAAATAATGAAAATATTAGCAAAAATAAGAACTAAACAATAATTAATTGCCTTATAACCTCAAAAGCCTTAAACCTTAAAGAAGTTAATTTTAAAGTAATTTATAGTTCATAAAAAAATTCCTGTAAAATAAAATTTAAATTCAATTTAATTGGATTCATGAATACAGAATAAGTCAGAAAATTTTTTTTCTCAGATTAAGCCATAATCTAAATGAAAGTTGTGTTGAGGCTCTTTCCATATTAAATTTCCTATATTTTTTTTTCCTCTATAGGTATGTACAAGCTAAAGTTAAAATATTATTTCAAATTGTTCTTTGCATAATGCCATTTTAATATAAACTGTGTTTTTGCTAAAAGATTTTTGATTTGGGTTGTAATTATTTAAAATATCCATAACATAATTATTTACTAACCAATTTTGTTCATTTTGGTGTCAAAATAAAGCAAGGGTCTACAAGCCTTATCTACATTATACCTCCCTTAATGTATTAACCCCAGCTTGGCTCTTTGGCTTTGAACATCAGGGTAGTTATGATAGTAAATGAAGACCTTTATTTAGAATGTAGTAAGTTAACATAATTTCACAAATATTTTAGTAGAAGACACTAGATCATTCCAATCTAATAGTATAATCACAAGTTTTTCATGGTACACAAAATAGTTAAAGGTAAGAGGGATGAGAAATATTACAGAAATATTTTAAAATACATACAAACACTTGTTACATTTTTTTGTCACAAAATTTAACTAAACAGTTGGAACATACACAATTTTATTGTTTACCGTTTAAAACTGTGAAAGAATTAATCAACTAATAAAATCTTAGCTAATCTGTATCTTTAAGAAAATATTTGTTTTTCTTTTGAAGACAAATAATAATAATAATAATAATAATAATACTTTTTTGTGACCAAAATTACAGGTAAATTTGTGAAATAAGTCATCAGATTTTTTTCAAACACAATTTAATAAAGTTTTTACCTAAATCATTTGACTTAATATTAGCATCTAGTCTAATAATTATATATAATCATTGTTTAGTCCAGTGTTTCTCGAACTTTTTTCAATAGTGGACCATGTGATAAGCGTTCGATGCAGATTGCCCATTTCTATTAATTCAAGTGTTTATAAAGTAGTAAAATACATCATTTTTACTATAATTTATTTCTAATGCACATTTCATATGTATAATTCATTCACGACCTTAGTTTACTTGGATGACAGCTCAAAAAGTTACTAGAAATAGTCCCAAATACATCCCTACGCCAACAGCTGACATCTATCACTTTGAATAACTGTAATGAAAACAGATGGTAATTTATGAATGTGATAGTTAACCACAGTAATTTTGGCCATTATTATTTATATATTTATTTGAGGTTGGACACAAAGCTTATTTAAAAAAATTATCATTCAAAGCACTTCCACAAAAGTTCTAACGAAAATAGCTTCAAAAGAGTGACTGATGAATTTAAACCATGTGATTGAACATGACAAAAACAATTTCTTTACAATGATGCACCCACGCAGTGGCTACAAATACTTTATTCAGTTATTTAAATATTTTGAAATGCAATAAAATAATCATAAAATAATTTATTATATATAAAAAAAAGACAAGTAATTTCTCTTTTCCAAGTAAATACTATACCTGTATTAAAAGGTATTGATGTATGCGCTATATTACACATAGTCAATAACGTTCCAAAACAAAGAATAAGTACTTTTAATTATGTTTAAAATTTTGTTTCGAGTTGGATATAAAGAAAGTATTAAAAGAAATGAAATAGTATAAGAAAACTTAAGTTTGTTATTTTTAATGTAAACTATAAAAGGTATTTAAAAAACTTAACATTTATAACAAAACAGTGATCTTTTACGAGTGCTGGCAACCCAAAACCTAAACATATGATTTTTGAACTGTCATCCAGGTAAAAACCTATCATGAACAGACTTTAATACTGACTGTGCTATTGTTTAATTAGAGGACTCATTCTGTCACTATTGCGCTCTATTGCTCAGACATGTACAACCCGTAGCCCATTTGCCCCTTGTGGCCTCTAAGTACATTCTCTGCGGATCACCATCTCAAATTCAAGAGTGTGTGTGTGCGCGTGCGTGTGAGGGTGGGTAAGTTGGGGGTGTGGGTGTGGGTGTGTGTGGCGGGGGGGTGTACTATAATTGGCCATTGGGTATTACAAATCTCATGTATGGCCTCTGGCCAATTCCTCACGAAGCCTTAGTCTGGGAAAGGTTGGACATGCCTGCAGTTTAGCTCTTTCACATACTATTTATTTTTTCCTTATGGTTCCATCTCTGGACCACCTGGCACACGGCCACAAACCACAGTTTGAGAACCACTGTTCTAGTGGGTTAAAATGATCGCTCATCCACCCTTTAAATATATTTTAAGGTTTGGGCTTTAGAGTTGAACCGTAAACGTTTTTGTGGGACAAGAACATTGCACGAGTTTGTATAAATTGACAAACCTATCACATTCAAGGTGATTGAGCCCAAATAGCCACCATGTTAATATATAATCTTTGACTTCTCAGTAATTTACCTAACCTGACATTATATTTTTGCAGCAAAAAACAAAACAATATGTTTATTATTACTACTTTACTGTTTAAATGCCATTTGCATTAGCTTAGAGGAGGCGGTCTAAGTTCACTGACAAAAGGAATGCACCTTAAGACAGAACACCTAATAATAAAAATAATGTTTTGTTTCTATGAAATAAAATATTAATTTGAGAATTAATTTTATCAAATTGTCAAAAAATATTAACTATGAAAATATTAGTCTTTTATCAAGGAATTAATTAATGAAATAAAGATTTTAAGTGCTCTACATTGCTTTTAATTAAGCTATGTATGTAATTGAATAAATATAATAGAATTATAGAAAAAGTGAGCACAAATAAAAGTAAAAACATAACACATACTTACAAACACTTCATTATTTCGATGCAACATAGCATTTTCCTCAGCCAGTAAGTAGTCTTCAGTTTTCACTTTTATTTGTGATTCATTTTTCTACAGTTTTATTATACTTATTTAACTACATATTCGCTTAATACACTTTTATCTCATAAAAATTAAGCTATGCAGTAATTTTGATGGCTTTGATGAAACGTAGATATTTTCTTATCACATGTTTGATGTAATTGTGATGTTTAAGAAAGCTAGTAATGTTATTTTTAGGCTTATTATTTAATTCTATATATTTTTGCATGGATTGTATATTCTTTTGTACATATCCCCATCATTTTCGTTTTAGTAATTTTTGTAGAATGATTTTATTGTTTTGGAATTATGTGTTAGTAGATGTTATTTGTCCCCTTTACACAGACAAACACACAAAAGCAAAGGATAAGAATTTTTGTTTTTGCGTGCAATACACAATTATTAGTCACTTTTAAAGCGTACTGATCCAAACCCTCCATTCCTGCTTTTTACCTTTTACAGTGCGATTAAAGCACTTTTCTTTGTTGAACTTTAATAAAATACAATCAGGAATGTTCAAATTACTATCTTATCTCATATTGTACTGTTTATTATATGCTTAATATAAATAAAAGTTCATATTTATTTATAAAATAAATACACCAGTCTAAGGCATTTTACTCTCCTTTGATGGGGAGTTTATAATTCAAGTCCCATTAGAGTTCAATGGAGTTAGTATTCCAAAATGCTACGATTATTATGGTTTCTTATTTTAACTTCACACTAATGTGGATACATTTCCTTCAGTCATTTATAAATATTGAGTTGAACATACTAATTTAAAAATAATTGACTGACATATTTGCCTGCTGTACGTAATTTTGTGTTCAGTGTAGGAGTTAGTCTTAAAACATTTTCCCTCCACTGATTAATTGCTATTTATTTTTATTTAAACACTTTTGTCAATATTTTTAATTCCTTGATTGACAAACAATTAACACGCTTTATTATGTTGTTTTTTTGAGCTAACTTTTGTTTTATATTTACTAAAGAAATACATATGTTATAGAAATGAATATATATGTCATATAATGAGAGAAAGGGGTGCTCTATAAAAGATTTCCTAACCATAGTAATTCAGCCGGTAAAGGCTAATCCAAAACACCTTCTCCACATTATTTGCTAAATTATGCCATTTAATATATTGTTTAGACACATTTCCAATTAAGAAGTTTGCATGGACTTGATGATTCACACACACAATTATTTTATATCTGCGTGTCTTTAGTTTTCTAAGTACTGCTTAAGTATTTTACTTTTTTACAGATATTTATTTATTTTAATTTTATTTATGAGCTATTTGCAGTTTAAATTTTAATTGATGGGCGCTCTAGGCCAATAAGACTTGTTTTTTTTAAATCTTTGTAGGACAAATTATTATACATAAGTGAATTTGTACGAATAAATAAAAATTCTTTGCTAAGCTTTTAGTAACTTTAAACATGTCTTTGTTATGACTGACTGAACTTTGCAGTTTTATAGAAATGTAGTAATTATAACTAAGTTTTTGCAATTATATATATTTTAAGTTTTATTTTTATTTTTTAAATATTCACATCAGCACAATAATGTAATTTGTAATCATTATAAATTCTTGTAGAACTAATTTAAATGCTGTTGGAACATTTAACTACGCATGTTATAATGACAAAGGTTTTTTAATTTTTTTAATTTTTTTTAACAATTCTACGAAGTGAATTAAAACAACTAAATTTTTTAAGTTCATTCTTATACTTTGAAATGATTTTAAGCTTCACTTGTCTGTTTTATAGAATAATTTTTGCACAAAAATATATTGAGAATGAAGTAATAAACTTTAAATTCCAACACATTTGTTGCAATTACTGGCACCCATTAAAATTGCCAGATTACCCATGTTGAACTATTAGAAATGAGCACCGGAATGGCTTTTGTAATAATTTACATTTAATGCTAAAATAAATAAATTCGGCAAAGTTGGTCCAGTCTCGACGAGTCATGTACCAGGACATCTGTTGAGTGTGACCTTTACCCCCTTTGTGTGAGCTTTGTGTTGCTTGCCCCCCTCAGAGCATCGTGTTTGAGCCCCAGGGACAACTGCTAGAGATCAAGCTGCTTGATGCCGACGATGTAGCTGATGATGAAAGTCTGGGCAGGTGAGGCATTGGTAACTTATAACCTCACTTTTCCCTTTCCTGTCCCACCTTGTTTTCTTCATATCATCATTCAATATTTCATTCAGGAAGATACACTTGATCTGGTTTGCGAGAGGAGGAGTGACAATCATCTTTGACATGCCTTAAAAATGGTAATGTATAGTTATTCTTGTCATGTGCTTGTTCCCATTTACGTGAATCATTTGTCTGTTCCGTCACATGTAAATAAAAAACTCATTTCAATCAAGGTCTTGACACAAAATAATATTGTCCACATATTTGTTCCTTAGCATTGTTTGTGAACTTGGGTCAAATAGAAAATCATATAAATATTTGAACTTAGAATTATATTTATAAACATCATTTGTCACAATCAACTTTTTATAATTGAAAAAAACCCCACACTTTGGCTAGCAATATGTTGTTATGTACAAACATTAACTAGGCAAAAATATTTTATAAAATGGAAACAATGATAACTATCCGGGTAAAAATGGTTGAAAGGATTTTATTTTAAGTAACACAAATAATTTAATTTTATAGATGTACCTGCAATAATGTATTATTTATCTGAAGTTTTAATTCATCTATATTATTTATTCATTTACAGTTTTTGCTTGTTTCTTCTGAAAAATCTATTATTAGTAGTGCATTGTTTATGGGCAACAGGATATCAGAGCTATGAAAATATATTTTAAGATGGCCTCCCCATCTCATTGTTTCATGTCAAAAAGTTTATATTAACTATTGCTTATGACCTTCCTCATATTAACCACCAAAGTTTGTACTCTTTGAAAAGTGTCGAACTGGAAAATGCAACAATGGAGATATAGGAGAAAAATAATCCATACAATAAATAAAAATATTTTGATGGCTAAAGAACATTATACTTGTTTTGGATTTACAAATTCTTAAAGGACTTATGAGAAACTATAAGGGTAATTTAGGGCTATTAATCCTTTAATTGGGCGAATGACTAATGCACGTCTACTGCACATTGGGAAATAACAGCCCTACTGCCTCTTATGCCACATTTAATGGTAGCACTCCTTATATTTAAATTTTACCCATAATAAATATTTTCATTACCTTATTTAAGTTAAATGCAACAACAACATGATAGTATAATTCACATCATATATATACTAGAATCTTTTTAGTTCGAAGTCCAGGGGATATCTAAAATAATTCGAAGTATTCAAAATTTAAATTAATGTTTTTTCGAGTATGGAGGCAGCTCTTAATCAATAAATCAATAACCTCAAAATATTCTACATCTAAACTTACTTTTTATATGTGCTAAATATAACATACATACACAATGTATACATACATGAAAAAACAAGAAAAATTTAAACACAAACTAGAAAAACTTAGAAAAATTAACATAAGAAAATTGCAGACTTAAATAATTTTTTGCACTTAAATGACATTACATTGAAAAATATTAATGATCTTAGTTTGTAATAGTTTGCTTATCTTGACACAATAAACAAAATTTTTAAGTTCTTTGATTGCATGAAAAATGTTATATTTTACATCTCTTTTGGATTCATTGAATCTTCTCCTTTACTATATGTCAATAACTCTAATGCTTTTGTTTTGATATACACACAGTACATTATTTCCTTTAGTGGGCCCCATCACCAGTTCTATGAAGTAAAGTGATGTGCAGTTAATCGTTATACTGGTTCTCGTGAAATTCTCCCTGGACATTTTGGCTTTACAGCCTAATCACAATATTTATCTGTTGCCTTGGAAATTGGGTGGAGGGGAAACTTCAGTTAAGAATCTGGTCAGCATTTCTTATGACCAAATGAATAGATTGAAAACTGCAATATCCTCTAGGATTCTGAACATTTTCATGTAGTATCTTTTTAGTCTCTCCTAAGCCACTTAGTAACTAGCAAGGTACAGGTAAAAATTGAGCACTGTTGTCGTGGATACTACTGATCATATGAACATATTTATTATCTGGCCATTATTTCACTACCATAATTTTGTCCTTGTCCTTACAATGAACTATCCAACACCTTAGCTCAGTCAGTAGTGTGTCTGCCTACTTAGCTAAGGGTCCCAGGTTCGATTCCTGGCATGGTCGAAAAATTTATCGTTGGTGAAATGTAGGTGAACCCTTTCATAATGATGAAATAATGCTTGGAGGCTGTAGGCTGAGCCTGTCCTAGTCTTAAATTATATTATAAGGCTTATTAAGCTATGACAGGCCCAACAAACTGTTAGTGTAAAATATATGGCTTGAATAAAAAAACCTACCCAGGCCACAACCTGGAAACAGTAATGGATTTAAAACAAACCTTACATTGTACTCACATTTTTGTAACTTTTAGGTCTTCAGATTTGTTGGGACTTATTTCCTATTTACCTGTAAAGTGCCTACAGCATCAGTTTACTTTCCCACCAACAAGTCAAACGTGATTGGTGAGCAGCACTAATTATCCATTTACAGCATCTAACCTTTACCTTGTAACCTTTACCTAGAAGCCCACAAAAAACTAGTTGCCAAACAAACCAGCACGTACCAGAAGTGTTTAAACAACCCTAGACGCTTATAAGCCGCTATCCCAACATAATAATTTACTTTGAATATCACAAACGCCTAAAGGCGTCACACACAATATGGGTATGCAGGATTTGCCAACATCTAAAGGTGTCACAGCAAGTTAAGAGGTTAACCCCAGGATTGGTTGTAAATAGGTCAAGAAAAGGAGACAAACTTTCTTAATACAGCGCCAGATTAAATAAGCTGGATAGGTCAAGATAAATCAGCTCTACACAAATTTAGAAACATTATAAAAATGGGTCAAGATGAAAAGAGTAAAACTTGCATAAGAAATCTTGAAACAATCCCTGATATTATAAAGTTTAAGAAGGTGTGAAGCTAACACCCCTTGGAAAATCCTTTACAGGTTTGAATCTCCATTGTTAATGTTTTTCCATTTTATATACAATTTTTTTCTCCACATGATCGACAAGGAGGGCGAGTGAGATTGTTAAGCCACATATGTATGAGGGATTCATGTTTGAAAGACATCTGAACTTCTTTAGCTGCCAAAATATTCAACAAGCTTCTACAGAGGCTATGCACAAATAAACCTTTTGTTTTTTTCTCAAGAAAGTGATTTGGTCTGTAATGTTGTGTAGGCACATAAGAGAAAGTAAAACGATATAATTTGTGTAGCTCTATTTGTTTTGAACATTTTTGTAAAAAATGCACCTTTTATTGTTATTATAGAAGCAGAATTTATTTAGTTGCTAAACCTCACATTGAGGTAAATTTTTATGTTGATTTAAATAATAAATTAAAATGTCATGTAAAATTATGGCTAACCTATACTTAAGAAATAGAAAATAAAGTATTCTTGAAGGCTTTACCTGTGTATTGCATTCCCCCCTCTTCCAATTATTTGAATTCAAGTTCACAAACATTTTGTTGGATTACACCCAGTGCATCATTGTTTATTTATATATGTTTACATTACATCCTTAAGAACAGTGTATTACAAATTTTACTAGTGGCTCTTGAGTATATTATTACTTTCCAAAATTTGTTAGATTTTTATTGAAATTTATTTTAGCTAAATGTATGCACCAACTTTATGTTGGTAACTTAAAAAAAAATTATTTTGTCATTTAAGATCTCACACATGGACCACATTTATCAAGGCAACAAATTGGCAACCTGTTTCAAAGAATCATGCAATATATTAGTAATTTAACTTTTAAATATACATATTTAAAGTAAAAGAAACATATTTTTTATCTTGGTTTGTAATTTTCACTGCACCTTTGTTTATAAAATAGAAATATATTTGCTGGGTGATTAATACAATTCTATTACAGGTAGCTTACACGATTATAAAAGTTGTTTAGCGGTTTCTTTTTATAAAAAAATGTAATAAATTCATATATGATCAAATCTACCACTATAACTTATCTTTAAAAAAAAAATTAACAAACACCTTGTGGATATTAAAACTTGGCTTTCTAAAACCTGTTCACTATAACCCAGAAATAGTGGTTAAAGTTCCAACATTATATCACTGTATTACCTACTTGATCTTCTGTTTGAACTTAATTTCTTTCCAAAGTTTTCATTTGTTGGTGACATGCTCTTCATTATTTTTCTATAGTTCAATTCTGTTATGTTTGTGCTTAAGTAAGTTTTATTTTTATTGAATATAGCTTGTTTGTGTTGGCTTTGTATGAAGCATGTGTAATGCTTGTTGCTTGCTACTTGCATATTAATATTAATTAGTTTGAAGTTGAGTTTAGTAAAACATTTTGTATTTTCAGCGATGTTAACATATATTTAACCAGTTTATTTACAGGTTGAACTAATATTGCTTCCTTCTAGCTGTTTTTTCATCACTTAATCCTTTTATTTTAGCCTTACTTGTATTCCTATTTCTTTGACTAATTTAATCTGCATTTTTAATATATTGTTTTATGTATAAACATAACTATTTTATAGAGAATACCTGGTTTTCTTCCTCCAGATGACTAACAAGACGGATGCTGTACTTTCTAATTTGACATAATGTTGGTTATGTCTGTCCAAGTGGTTGTACATAATGGTATGATATATAAATTAAATTTTTTAGAATTGCAAATATCATCCCCTAGAAAAGAATGTGAGTTTATTGGTCTGTAGGATGTAGGTGGTTTTAGGAGGATTTATTGTTGGCTGTTTCATTGTTTTATGCAGTCAAGTGTGAATGTTTATTGTAATGCCCTAAGGCTATGGTTTCATCGTGTAAACTTCAAGAGGTTACTCTCGAACTGTGGGACTGGGACCCGGGATTTCCTGGGATTCAAAATGACGATTATCTTGGAAGGTAGAACAGAACAATATAAAACTTAGTCCTTGTTTATTAACAAAAATCGTGTTTGCTTTCGTGTGCAACTAACAAAACAAAATTATACTTAGTTTAATCGTTGCTTTATGCAGGTAGGAAGATCTGGATAATCCATAATTAAGTATAATTTCCATATGCAACGTTTGTTGACTCAAATGAAAGTTCCACATCAATTTTACTTAATTTACCATAGTGTTTCATACCCTTTCACATTTTTTATTAATTTCATACCATTTCTCTAAACTTGTTATTCTTAACAATCTTGGATTGAGACTTTTATTGGAGCATTTTCTCTAATATCTATTTAGCTAAGTCACATTTCAAAACACTCGTATATGACTGGTTGGCGGTTTATATAATTCTGTTATTGGTTTGTTATCTTACCTTTCTACTATCAAACTTTATGCTTCCTTAGTAACTATTTGGTTCTCTCAACTTCCTCTAATCTAATTTGCAGTACTTTCTATAGTAGGTAATTAAATATGGAAGGATATACATACAAGAAGAACACTAATTAATTGACAAACACAATATGGGAAATAGTGATTTGCATAAATAAAGGTTAAACACAATAAAGGAAAGAGTGATAGCAACAAATAAAAAGACAAACTTAATCAGGAAAGAGTGATGGTAACAAATAAAAACAATCGAATACATTAAAAAGTGATGGTAACATATAAAAACAATCGAATACATGAAGTGATGGTAATATATAAAAAGACAAACCTAATCAGGAAATAGTGATAGCAACAAATAAAAAGACAAATCTAATCATGAAAGAGTGAAGGTAAGAAATAAAAAACACCTAATACGAGAAAGAGTGATGGTAACAAATAAAACACAAACCTAATGCTAGGAAAGAGTGGCAGTAACAAATAAAACACAAACCTAATGCAGGAAAGAGTGGCAGTAACAAATAAAACACAAACCTAATACAGAGAAGAGTGATATGAACAGTTAAAGCATATAGACACAATATAGTTCAAAGAGGAACCCAGTTCACACTTAACACGGCTGCACCTGCATCTAGAGGAGTAATTTTATCTCTTTGTCCAATGGTAGTATTGAAAAGTATGACTTTTATCTTCATTTTTACTCTTCAAGTCATATTACTGCTATCCATCATCTGTTCCCCACTCTTTCATGGCTTGAGTCTCCCGTAAAAACAATGGGGACATCAAAAGTGTTAATTTTCTAAGAGCTATCAGTAATTTGTAACTCTATTTTAAATAAATAAATACATTACAAGTAGGGTTGAGCCTATTAAAAGTTAATATGATATATACATACCTTATTACGCCGTTTTCTTATGGGTTCTGCAAGAAACTGCATAGAGCTAAAAAAAAAGCTCTATATTTAATCCCCATCCTCACTAACTTTCTCTACACTTCTTCCACACTCCCTTTGCTTCAACAACATCCATACATAGTCATCCATGCTATATTATTCTTAAAACTCTGATAGTTTCTCTTTTTCACACATTCGTCTACAACATTTAGCCACGTCTTACATGGCCTACCCATTCCTTTTTATCCACACATCCTACCGTCATATATTTGCTTCATCACTCAATCCACACTCATCCTCTCAACATTCCCAAACCAACATAAGATGCTTCTTTCATATTGACCCATTTAAAACAGCACTCTTTCTGTACCCATTCCATTACTGATGTCCATATGAGTTTTTCCACATATGATAAAAAAACACTTTATATGTAGTATTTTAGAACTTTTTTTATAACCACATATACTCTTAATATCCATTCTTTCGTTACTATCTAATAGGTGGTAAGAAGGAAGTACACAGAACACCAACCTTTTTGCTATTTGTTTAAAATATATAGCAAAGATAAAAAAAATTCTAGGATTCAAATATAAGATTTCTTTTTTTAATGTTTACTTTTTCAAGTTTTTTTTAAACTTTCCTTTATGTAGTCATATTGTAAGCTTGGATATATTACTTGTTAGTGGTTCTTAAACTCATCTGCTATTCTTTTGTTGTGTGGACATATAACAATGCTAATTTGTTTTTTATTATTTTGTTTTTAAAGCTAATTTTAACTATGTGTTGTAAAAATTGTTTGGAATATTGAAACAGCTGGGACTTTGGTCATCATTAAAATGTATATCTTCAATATTTTTGCCATATAATTTATATAATCTCTTAATAAAAACCATATCTGGAAGGTTTGGAACTGGACCTAGGAGAGTAATAATCCATCATGCCTGCTACTATGTAGTTTAAAAGTATGTAGAACGATGGTTATTAGTAAAAAGTGTTTACATTATAAACATTTTGTTCTTAATTTAGCAAGAAAATATGGCTATATTATATAGATAATACCTACACAAATTAATATAAGGTGTATAATATAAAACATTATACATATAATTTATTCATTTTCTTTTTGTCTTCCACTATGTTTTGATTAAAAACTTGTTTCTATTTCCAAACAACTGTACCTACAGCTTTGCAAGTATCTTAGAATCTCCTCTTTGCTCAGGGGCGTTGCACAAAATATATTTTCAGTGGGTGAACTAGTGTTTTTCCCAACTCTAAGCATTTCAAAATTAGAAAACCTCCCCAAGTGGCCAAGAGGTGGAGGGGAGGGGGGGGCGTAAGAGGTTCCCAGGAAAATTTAAAATTTAGGGTGATAATCAAGCCTTGAACCGAGCTTTTAGGCAATTGTATTTTTAAATTTATTTGTTGATCCTGGATTTTTCAAGCTACAAGGCTTTTTGAGTGCATAAGGAAATAACTTGAATTATTATTTATTTAGATTTGCAGGTATGGTTCAAATCATGTATTTTTAGATTAAAAAATATAACTGACTTTATTACAGCGGTTTCCAACATTTTGTAGTTTATGACCACAACTTTTCTATCTGCCACCATCGTGGCCCTTTGATGATAACTTAAAAGCGTTCAAATCCTATTTTTCAAGTTTTTGTTTCACTCTGTCTTACTACCAGCCCGGCCTGTATACATTTAACTACACTAGTGGGATGGGTAAAATTTAGAGGAAATGTAGCCTTATTTTCATGTAGCGATATTAGGATAAATTACCCCTGGCCAGGAATTAAAATCCTTACTTCACCTTCACCAACAAACCAAACGAAAAGAGCATGACATTAATGCTTGTTTTATTTATTACTTATAATAATGTTAAATGCAGCTAATATGTAGTAAAAGAGAAACAACAAGCCCAGGGGTGGGGGATGATTTTATGTTATGCTAGCAGCATTACAAGGCTACCACAGTAAACCAAGTCAGCAAGAAGCTATCAGAATGGATTAGCCAAAAGGAACCTAAGCAGTAACGGGTTAGTTTTTAACACTTTGACAACTTACATTTCTATTAGAATTTTGCATCTTCCTAAAATCATTAAAATCCTTGAAAAAGTAAATATAGAGCTAAAACCTCTATATTTGTGACCCCAACCAAAACACGCTGCGACCCCCAGGTTGGAAACCGATGCTTTATTTTAACATACTTGGAAGAAATATTTAACTAAATACCCTGAAATATAGAACTTGCTCGTCACTTTATCAAAAACTTAGCAGTTTGGCCAGGTTTATTTAAAAACATTTTCAGCTGTATAGTAAAGCAATAAAATAAAATGGAATTTATCGATATTGCTACAGTATTTTGATACCTGTATACCAATATCCTGCTTCATAACCTCATGAAAGTTGCCCTAAAATGTTAATACTGGTACGTAAATAAACTATTCAAAACATATTGTAATTTAGCCCATGAGGGTGAAGGGGATTCCCCTGATATTTTATGAAATAACTGATGACAAATTCGAAATCAGCACTCTAAACAACACGGTTATATGAAATTTCATGTAAATTGAACACTAAACAACGAATTTAAAAATGTACCCCCAATTTGAAAATGTTAAAGGGTGAATAAATAACTTAATTTTTGTTTTAATGTAGCCTACTTAATCAAATGAAGAATTATAAGAGTTGTAACAATGTAACACAGCCCTAAGTTACTCCTCTTCCTTCATAGTTCCTCTGAGCCTATTTAAATTGCTTTCATGAAACCCTATTTTAATAAATAATAAAATAAGGTACATCAGCTCAATTCAAACTAGTATGGATACTTGCTAGAAAAATTAGTGTGTATTTCAGAAGTCAAACACTAACACTAACCTGAATGTCCTCATTTCATCAGTCAGAACTTCCAATAAGAAAAAAATAAAATGTTGTGTAACATTCACTGCATTTATACCTTCAAAATTTAATAAAGACCTATTTAAGGCATTGGCTGCACAACATATGATAATTTGAATCATAAAACTTATACGTCTTAGCAGCCACGGAAGTAACAACTAAAAACACTAAACAATAAACAAAACATTTACTGGCAATGCTGCCACTTCAAGCATTGCTGGCTGAGTGAAATTTTGCTACTGGGCAGCTCACGTTCCCTTATGATTAGTTTCCATACAGCATTCGGCATGCACTCACCGGCCGTTGTCTCTGCCTACTGACAACGGCGCTACTAGACTACTTGATTAACTAAGATTTCTACAATCTACTACAGAAGGATTCTCCCTTCAATGTTTGATTATTTTTGAAGTTGGGATTCTTTGTAGAGTAGGAATCAACAGTTGGGAAATTTTAAATTTGTCTGCACAAGTCTATGGCTAGGGACTTTCATAGTAGAAAGTAGGCCTAGTGGAGTACAGAATAAGCCTAGAATCTCCAAACCCCCACTTGGCGCAATGCCCCTGTCTGTGCTTTATTGTTATTGTAAAATATTAATTACTCTGTAATGCTCACATTTATTTTCTCTCACATGTTGCAGTCCAATATTGGCTTAAAATCTCAGAAAATTCAGCTCATAGTAACTGGTATAATATTTCAAAAGTATTTAGAGTTTATTTTATTATCAAGAATATTTAGGAGTTTAGTGTTGAGCGAAAGTTGCTGATAATCCTAAGAACGTTTTTATGTTTAATACTACCCTTCAAAAACATAAGCAGCTTTCAGCACTATTTCACTGATTTCCAACTCATTTATCAAAGGTCAACTGACTGTTCTTAAGACTTTGCAAATCTTAAATCAAATTCAAAATAAATGTATTACTTTCTATGTATATTAGCTTTTTTGCTCACTTGGAATAAATTTTTCTGTTGATAAATAACCACATTGACCTAAAAATTCTCACACTATAGTTTAATTATTAATTGTAATTTATAGTTGATCTGTTAACACTGACTGGCACTTTAGTGTGTGGTGTAGTTGTCTAGATTGTTAAAAAAAAATCTTTTCAAATGAATCAATAATAATTGTATTCTTGTGTCTAGGACTGGTTTTGGGATGATAGTGCTTTTGTTTGAAGAAACATGATCCAAATATTTTACAATTTTTCATCCACAAGATTGTTTTGTTAGTAATAACTTCTGACACCAGTTAAAATTAAACTCTTGTCCACTTTAACCAGGCGTTTTCTTCTATTGTGACTCAAAATATGTGAAACATTCATCACATATCTGACATTTTCTTACCATTTCAAACAAATTGTACTATTGCAAAGTAATGTATTTTAACAGCAAACAAATATTTTAACCACACACCCGCAAATTTTTAAGCAGATTTGATCAAAAGTGTCCACATCCATCACCATGGTTACTATATGGCAAACTTTTTGTTTCAAATATGCACAACAGCATAAAATGAATTTTGCACGACTCGCCCAGTCCAACAGTTTTAAAGTAAATCAGAACCATGAAAATATAAGATTTATTTTTTCCTCAAGTGACTTTCAAATATTAAAGGTTGAAGTTCTTTTCCTATGCCCACATCTTTAACATTTGGAGATATTTTGTTCAAACCATTTGTAATTTGGTTAATTCATAACATTTAACTCGATACAAAAGCTTTTTATATTGTCGGATGTATTTAAAATATTAGTAAGTACGAGTTAGTGAGAAATGCAGAAAACGCACGGTTGCTGCTCGTACCAACTCCGTGTTATTATTGAACAGCGATGAGTGCCACTCTGGGTTATGGTCGCATAATACACATAATTCGCTATCGCAGTGCACCGTTGGTGGAACACTAGACTTGACAACAGCTAGGAAGTGGCATCTCCGTGGCTTGGATTGTTTGAATGTAAGTGTTGTGCTAGTAACAAAGTGAGCATATAACCCAAACGTTTTGTAAGACACAATGCCAANAAGAAAAAAAGAAAAAAAAAAAAAAAAAAAAGTTAAGTCAAATAATTTAGAAAACGCACATAAAGGAATATTCATCCTGTTTTAAGGAAGCTCGATTTTAAGCCGATGTTGGACCGTTGACTTAATCCCCTTATCCCCTACCCTTGCACTTAAAAAAATCCTTCTAGGGTGACCCAAAAAAGCACTATGAAATTAAAGCTCCTTTATTGTGGTGCATGTAAAATCCCCTTCACTTGTGAGCTACCTAGTTTGATTCCCATGCTTGGTATTACAAGTGGTTTTTCAGGGGATGAATGCAGTAGAGTGGGAGGTTCACTCACCCATTTGTCTAATGTCAGAAAAAATTTCAAACAGGAAAACAGATTAATAAGATTATTTTTTTTTTGCTAGGGTGAAAAAATAAGGTGATATATTTTACTGATGAAACACAATATTTCTAACACTATTTAAAACAATACTGACTTGTTTTATGTAAGTTGGTGTTCTTTACCATTTCTCGGTTAAGAAGGGAAGCTATAACTCTGGTATTGTAAGATAAATACTTTCTGGCGAGAAAATACATATTTGGAAGAAGGTATGAGGAGGTAAAAGTATAGAAAACATATGTTAGGGAACAAACGCAATACGGCTTTTACAATAAAAAGAACACAGTTCACACTTTACATTGCTGTCATTAGAAAAAGAGGTAATAGCCGCCTCTTGAAGAAAATCGATCGTTATCACCCAATCCCCCGACCTAGGTTTCATTCTATTGGAACTCATCAGGAGGGAGTGTGACATGCACAACACAACTTCTTAAAAGAGGAAACCAAAAAACACAAAAAGGAAGAAAAATGAAATCGGTAAAGAATGATAGAACACTTAGAAATTAAATGTATTATTACATTCATACCATTATCAATTTTAGGTGCCAATATTCTTTGTTAAAAATAAACATATGTTGTTGTTGAAACTATTTATCATTAGTGACTAATAAATTAACCGATTATTTTATTGATCAAATTGATGCTTAGTATTTATATTAATATATACTTCTAATTATAAGCTATTATGACCTCCCTAGAGATACCTGGCTGGCCGGGGTGGCAACTAGCCCCATCTGCCGAGCAAAGTAACTATTTCCTTTTTGACAAACATAATGATGCTCAGTATCCACTAACGGGCCCACCCTCGATTTCCTGGGGATAGCACCCCTTCCTTTTGATTAGGTAAATTACATAACGAATTTTAGTTTGCCTGAGCTCAGATTCAAATAATCCTTTTCCTGATGGCATGTGCTGGATGCAACTTGTAACAAAAGATTGTAAAATTTTGCATTGAATCATGTTCAATCTGAGCAATTGTCATCATTTGGGTCCTAAACAGCTCTAACTGATTGATCACAAGTGTACATGTTTAGAATAAATTTGTTCAAACCGTGTGAGTTTTATATGTTTGATTGAGCAATCTAATTTTCCAGTTTTTACATGGTGTGGTGAATTTTCACTTCTCATTTGCCACACCTGTGGCTACATTGGAAAAAATATTTTGACCACCACTTTTAACTATAGCTTATATTTAAATACATATAAATACTTTCACCCATAGAATTCCAAATAATAATAACAGGTAAGTAGTGGAATTTGTCACTATAGTTCACTTATATAATGCTTTTATTTTATTGTTGGCTATTATATGTGCCAGTATTGACTGACTTTGGCTTTAAGTATCCAACCTGGCAAAAATAAACCAGCATTTGACCAGAAAAAATGACAGGAAACAGCCACCGAGAGACTCTCCTGATTGAAATAACCTTTTTCCAAGTCAAGGATCATTTCACAATTTTTAGAGAGTTTAAGCATTATTCAAACAGTTGGACTTTTTCATGTTATACAATGCCACAAGAGTCAGAAATTATATTTCCTCATCCACACAACCCTGCTTAGAGCTAAAGTTTAAATATAAATCATTAAATTTACAAAAGCTAAAAATGATTCTTTTTTTCTTACAATGTTTTAATTATTTTAATTTTTAACAATTTTATATTTTCTTTTGTTAAATTGGTTCACTTTGAAGGGCTCCAAATTTTCTGGTGTACACTTTATTTACCCTTCAAGGTAGAAAGGCTTTCTTGATTGTTTCTGCTATGGTGCAGTTTATATGATGTCATAATAGAGCCCATCAAGGTAAGCTTTAACAGAAAATGAGCTGTACAGTTTATTATTAGATTTTCCTCTTAATTGCAACACATTTTCCATAGATCACAGCTGCTAACCATTTAACCTTGTTTAATCTGATTGGGAAATTATTTTTAAACTTTGTTTTAATTGTGCATCATCTCTTGAGTTTACGATAAATATGACATAACCTCCTGCACTACTTCCTTTACTAGTGGTTGTGGTCACCCTAGTTTGTTTAACCCCCAAGTATCGTCCTGCCTCTCTTCTGTGTGCACTGTTATCGTAGTTAACTGCTTGGATTAACTTTGCTTTGCCCCACTGTCTCTGTCGTCAGTTTGAGGTTGAGGACCTTGGTGGCCAAATCTTGCACGCCAGACTATTTGACAAAGACCCTGGCGAAGACGACTTCTTAGGAAGGTATTGAAACAATGTCTGTCTATTCTACTGTGGCTAAATCTTTTGTTAGTAAAAAATTTGAAATTTTATTTTATCTATTTGATTGACACCTCATTCATGTCTTTACTTCTAAATTTAAACCACCATATTTGAAATAAATGTCTTCAACATACAATAGAATTTTTATTTGTTTTTGTGTGTAATTTTTTTGAAAATAATTTAATCTTGTATTATCCATAAACAAGATTTTTTAAATATTATTTAGGATGAGGCTAAGAAATTGTATACTATAATTTTAACTATAACAATATATATATTTGAATATTATAGTCAAAGACAGAAAAAAATTTAGGAATGTGATGGATATTTTACTGTAGAATTGGTGTTTTGGGCTATTTGCTTGGTGTTAAGTTCTGTATTTTATGGTGGTTGTAGTTTTATCTTGATAATCCCTGATATAAAAAATTGCCCATTAACTTATGTTAAACTTAAAGTATTGAATAAGCAATTGATGTCATACTTGCAACACTTGTGCTGAGCTTTAGTTCAAAATATGTTGCTTTAAATGTTATTGCTGAGTGTTTGGTTTGTAAAAAAGAAAATAATATAGTTTATACTAATGTTAACATGTACATTTATTCAATGAAGGGGCATGTCATCTTTCATATCTATTTACTTGTACATATTTTATGACTCATTGTGTACAGTCTTTTGTTCAAAATATCATCCTCCTTTACACCGCTGATTATAACCATTTACAGCTTTGTACAAGCTTACAAACTATACAGCTTTATTTTATAGATGTATGGTCAAGGACCTCACTCCTTAGGAACTTCAGGACTTGGTCATTGGTAGTGGGCTGAAGGTGGCTTAGCTGCCCCCTTAATATCTCAAGATCTGGCATAGGTTTTGGAAGAAGGGAATGGCTAAGAAGAATTTCATTTTGTGCTGTAGGGATTTTGGTTTTCATCTTTTCACCATCCATTCTATTGGTTCGGTTGTTGAGGTTTATTTCCCATTCTTTTTTATCCATGCCCTTCCCATACTTTAGCTTTTCTTTGCTCCCTTTTCCAGGTATTTTTGTACATTTAGATTTATTTTTTTCTATTTTTATAAACTGCTGCTTTAGGAGAGCTTAATCCATTCCCTGGTGCATGTTTAGCACAGCGATCTTCGCAGGACCGACAGCCATTTTTATACTTGTATACTCTTATCTGAAACATATTTTCGTTACTCACTTATTTTCTCATTTATTGCTTGATTCATGGTCATAGTATAGCATTGAACTGGTAGCCCCATCTATTAGCTTCAATATGAAGTATTAAGACTGGCTAAAAATACAGTAGTTCATTGATTGATGGGATTACAATAACTTATTGCAATGAAACATTGATTCGCACCCACATCAGTGTACATTCAGCCAAACAAAGACGTTCAACACCTGCGCCAGGGAATGAATTAAGGTGGGATGGAAGTGGACACACCGAAGACCAGTGTTTTTTGCAATTTTTATGGGAAAACTTTTTTTGTCTGAAATAAATAAAATATTGCTCCAGTACACACATAGTTTAATTTTCTTCACATTGTGATATCAACAGTTGTTGAATATCTGACATTAGCATAGCGGCATTAGATGAGAAACTTTTTAAATGAAGATAAAAAGTTATCATTAAATTTCAGGACACCCTTGACAGGTATTTAAGAAATGTTGAGGTCATCATATGAAGAAAATTAAATTCTATGTTTGTACTGGAGCAATATTGTATTTATTCTGGCCAAAAAAAGTTTTGCCATAAAAACTGCAAAAACAGTGGCCTTTTCTCGCGTCCCCTTTCATCCCACCTAAATGGTACAATTTGTTTTTCTGGTTTGGTAACTGCCTTTTTATCATTGCGCCAGTAAATCCTATGATAGTTATAATTATGACCTACAGATTTTAATTTTATAAACCTCTTACCACCTCTATTAAACAAAGTGATTTTTTTCAATTATTTCACTTTTATGTTTTATCATAATAAAATGTGAGCTCTGTTGCCCAGGCTATGAATTAAATATACAGTTATACTTTCATAAGTTATATATTTTGTTTTTATTTAAATGTGTTTGTTTTTACAACTTAAAAAAAAGTTTTTCACTCTTGTACTAAAGTTTTTATTATTGCGTCATTTTATATTTTCAGGGCTACTGTTGATGTCAGCAATGTCGTTAAAAAAGGGAACGTAGATTTGGTGAGCATCGAGTTTTTTTTTACAATTTCTTTTATGAATTGTCATTATTCTAAATATTAGATATATTTTTTGGAAGAAGTGGATTATTTAATCATTAGCACTATTGAATTTATTTATTTTTTCTTTATTTAGTATACAGAAAGTAGAAATTTAGTGCTTAAGTGAGGTGTAACCACAAATACTGATGAGTAGCGACACCCACTTTTCGCGAAAAGTGTTTTCACAAAATGTTTGAAAACCCCATTTCGAATACGGTAAAACTTGTTTTAAGTTAAAATAAATCACTATTATGTATTTTTGAGTTCACAAAATAAAACTATAAAAGTATTTATCAGAGAAATCGAGGTTTTTTCATGAAATCTTATTATCCATATTTTAAAACGAAATTCATGTTTTCTAGGAAAAATTCCGTTTGTTCGTTAAAACACAAATAACATAAGTGACCATGTAAATTTCGATTGCCGTAAAATGCAGTAGTGGTCAAGGTCAAATCTACACAGCCTTTACCATCGATGTCAACAAATATCAAAGAATAGTTGATATATAAACAGTGGACTCCCAAAGATAAATCGTAATTTTATTCTCTTCTATGTAGACTTAAATAATATAGCTAAAAACCCATGCTTTTATTGTACTCCATTTCAAATCTAATGATAAAATATTTATAATTTATTTGTTTTGATAGTTTAAAAGTATTCATGGACTATTTTATTCAATGGATTATTGAAATAGATGTTATTTGTTTTCCCTTTCAGACAAAACATTTTTTGTGATTTCATTGTATCTTTGTTACTGTGAGTTAGAATATTTTATCGGTCTTCATTTATGGTGTGATTTTATATTATGTTCGTAAAAAAATACAATGGGGCAAAATATTGTTTTTCCATGATTTTTCCAGGTGTTATACAACCATCTTTAAGATGAAATTTTTGTTTATTTGAGAATTTTTATGATGAATTTCAAATTTTGTATGACAAAATTTCACAAATTTATACACCATATTATAGGTTCTCCACTGATGGGTTAAAAGATTTAGAACTCTAGTGCAATATTAGGCAAAGTACAAGTGATTTTGATTTGATTGTAAGCCAAATCCAAGATGCTACTATTCTTGGCTGTTAGAACAACAGGTATTAAACAAATATTGCAAAAAATAATAGTTATTATTCTGTACTTCATTTTGTACTTTCTATTTAAAATATAATACAAACATTATTTTCCAAATGGGAGCACTATACTTTTATTATTTGTATGCCATCAACACCAAAATGATTTCAAGAGAATTGTGCATTCAATCTATTTTTAACTATTATGTTTAATATAATTCCAAACATATCATTTATTAAGCTTTCTTTACTTTACATCCATTATTGTTTCCAGCCTGTGGCCTGGGTCGGTTTTTTATTCAAGCCATATATTTTTCACTTCTGACTTGCTAGGCTTTTCGTAGATATAAGATATCATAATCATGATTGTTAAAATCCTGTATGAGCCCAGTAAAATAAGAAATATAAAGTTAGAATAAAATGGGTGTATTTGTAATCATAATGCTAATCGATTAGAATTACTAGACTGCTGTGGACAGGGAGATCGAGGTTCGAATCTGTTGGGTGAACTGGGGGTGGGTTTTCCTAAATGGTTTTCCACTCTCACTCCACTTAAATGCAGGTAAACTTCCTCTAAATTCAAACTTCTCAATTCCTAACCCATTAGTGTAATTAGTACTTAAGCATTAAACCTGAACAGTAGTAATATGTGGTGCTAAATTTAATAGATTAGAATTAATTTCAGAAATCCAGGCAAATTTATTTTACTAAAGCATATTTCATTGAAAAGATTTTAAAAATAAATAATTAGTGAAATTGCTATACAATTTTTTTTATTTTTTTTAAGAATTAAACATACATTTAGAAACTTATTCTCATCCTTTCACTGTCCTATCTTAAATCCTTAATTTCAAAGATCCATGTTGGTGCACAATTATGTTTTAGGTGCCTAGAGTAGGCTCTCTAAGTGTGTTATTTAGGCTTTATAATTAAAATATAGGTCATAAAAATAAACTAGGAATCACTGCATTCCTTTCATAATTGGTATAACTTTCAAACATTTTCAACACATTGGCCATAGTTGGTTGACCTTGCAGCACTTTCTAAGCTATAGATATTTATTCAGGAAAATAAAAGTTTTTACCCTAAACTTGCTGTTTAGCTATTACATATATTTAAGCAATAAATTGCATGGTAATGTTTTGTGTTCCAGTGGCTAAACTTGGAGCAAGCCAAACATGGGATGGTTCATATTCGCTTGCTATGGCTCCGCTTGAGCTCTGATATTGCTGATCTTAAGGCTGTGAGTACTTTACTATTTTTTTTATTTGTGATAAAAGTTATGACTGTTACTATCACATGGTTTAAGGAATCTCTACTGAACTAGTCTAAATTTCTGGTGAAGATCAAGGTTAAAATCTTTGCCAGGTGCACAGGAGATGGTTTGCAATGTGTGATTAAGCACTGTGAGTTTTCCCTCCACCTTCCATGCTAAAGCGGGTTAACTTTCTTTAAACTATCTTCCTCATCATATCTTAAACTATGCCATTAATAACCATGGTAATATACTTAACCATCTTCTAAAAAAAAATCAACGAAATCTTTCATAATTTAAAAGTAAATGACTCATATCCCTCAGTAATTAGTACTAAGTCTATTTCATTAAAATAATATATACCTAATTTTATTAATTTGCATTTTTGTTTCCTTTCCAATAATTCAGGGATGATTTTGTTACAGGCTATAATAGAAACCCAGGAGCTCCGTGTAACGTCTATGAGCACAGCCTTGCTGACTGTGTTTGTTGATTCTGCAAAGAACCTACGAGTGAGTTGGCAACTCATTTTATCCTGATTTTCCTTGTACACTTAGTCTTACACATGAATTTTAAAATACTTCCGCACTGTGCGTCTCTGAGCTCCCCCTTCATGGTTTGTCACATCAGCCTCGAGGGTCTTTACCGCCTTGGGCACATCCCAGTAACACTAAAGTTACCACTCACTTTGATGGCCACATGGTCTTTAGCGTCACTCTTGTAGACTGACTTGCTGATGACGGGGAGATTGTGGTTCGAATCCAGGTCCGGTCTACTAAGGTTTGTTTTTCCTAAATTGTTTCCCACTCTCCCTCCTTGCAAATGCTGGTAGATTACCTCCAAGGTCCTTCCTTCCTCATCCCTAACCCATTAAAATAATAAGATCTGTGTATAACCTGTACAGGTAGTAAGATACGGTGATAAAAAACAGACATAACAGTTCATTTAAAAATACCATACTTTGCACTGTATTGTTACAACAACAGTAAGGGAAACAATAACGATGTTAAGATGTTTACTTTATATTGATTAAAATATCACAGATAATATATCTACTGGAAGGCTTAGGATATATTGTAGGTTTAGTGCCATATTTGGATAAAAGTTATAATATTCACCCTGCGTACAAAAATACAAAGTACAACAAAATTGAAGTCCTTTAAAAGTGTGCTACCATGTTATGTTGAGACCCTGCTCTAACTCATTAATACTGGGTCATAAGGTAATTTCTGGTTGTTGATTGATGTAAATAAAATTACTTCACAATAAAATAGTCAAAAGTAACCTTATCTTGTAGTAAGTTTCAATCCACCCTAACCACAGGCTTACCACTTCTGTGACCCACACATGGACCGAAGCATCAAATTCAACTTGTTTGGTTTGTTGGTGACAGGGAGGCCAAGGTTCAAATCCCAGTCAGTTATACTTAAAACTTTTTTCCTAAACTGTTTACTACTCTCCTTCCACACACATATGCATAGATTTATTCTCAAGGCTCATCTCTAATGCATTATTGAAATAGGCAAATAGGTGTGAGGACCAGCTAACAGAAAGTGTGCAAGTGAAAGGAGAAGAATGATGCAAGGATCGAGGAAGATTGAGGCATTTTACTAAACCAACTCTTCCACAGGCTGGAAACGGTTAATGATGATGAGGACAGTAAGACGAAGATCAAGAAAATAAATAGAGGTTGATCCCCAAGAGTCTTTTTTTCAAATCTATATAGGACATGTCATATGACATCACACTAAAATACAAGTGGTTTTAAATCAAAATATAATCTAGAGCCAAGACACTAATATTTCAAATGTTTAGAATTTTTTTATAAAATTATATTTTTTATTGTATTTCCAATTAGTCACCATTTTTATTTGTGTTGAAGATAGAATTTGTTGATGTGTTCAGGAGGCTCGTCCTGGCAAGAAACCAGACTCTTATGTGGTCTTGTCTGTGAGTAAGAAGGAAGAGCGAACCAATATGCAGTCTCGTACTCCAGACCCTGTGTGGGAGCAAGGCTACACCTTCCTTGTGAACAACCCAGAGTCGGACACACTTCATGTCAAGGTCAGAACCTCCCATTCCACAGGTCATCTTTGATAGGCTAAAAGAGAGAACATAATAGTTTCCTTATGGATTAAATAGCCAAGTTATTATATTTTGTTAACTATAGTTATAGCCTTAATTAATAAATATAATATCTTTGGTTATTTAATCCATCATGATATGCGCATTGTACAGTTGCCATTGTACTATTGGCAGCATAAAGCCCTCCTGAGTCGAAGGTGGTTGCATTATCTGATAACTCGTGATCTTTATTTATCACAAATAAATAGCTAATGATTTCCTCACATCCATCACAGACTCTACCTTAAAATATAAATGAAGAGTGATCCTTGGGCATTGGACGACTCCTGATAGCTCAGCGTTACATTATTGGCCTACTAGGCCAAAGCTCCTGGGTTCAATTCTCGTGTCCAGGTGTCATTTTTAAATTTAAAGAATAGTTTCCTTGTTTCTTTGTAGCTCTTTTTTTAATTAACTACTTTTAAAAAAAAGTGTAGGGGTATAATTGTATCTTCAAAGTCTTGACTAGAATAGAATACTGGAGTAAATCCTCATTCTCTTCTTGTCTCCCGGAAGAAGTTATTGGTTTTTGGTGACACCTAGAGTAGTGTTAGTGTAGCTTACTGTCCAGATTGTCACAAAAGCTCTACTCACCATCTTTGATGTCATTTCTTCTTGTGAAATGGCCACACTTTTTTTTAACAGGCAAACTTTACTACTAAAACTATACTAGCGCTCAAACAACAGTCACCCTCGGTTTTGCATACCACCCTTAGTATACAAATGTGTTTTTGTTCTTGTTAGTTTACTGTAATCCTCTGCGAATCCATAGTTTTCACGCCATTTGGTGACCCTGTCTTAAAGTGTCTTTCTGAGTGTTGCTAAATAGGACTGTTGTTGTAGGTGTTGGACCAGAAGACCGAGATTGTGATTGGTACGCTAGTGTACAACCTGAACCAGCTGCTGGAGTTGAAGGATATGAGTTTGGATAGCCAGCCTCACAGGCTCACCAAGTCGGGGCCAGATGCTAAGATTATTCTCTCGCTGCAGCTCAAGGTAGGGTAACAGTTTACCAGTCAAATACTTTTATTTTATTTCAAGAATTGATCACCACTGTAAAAAAGTATTAAGTTGATGTTTGTTGGAATGATTGTAATAATATTGTTTGAAACACCCCTTTAAATATATAAATGTACTCCTGCATTTAATTCAGTACTAAGATTATAATTTGTATTTAAATTTAAACCCTCAAATGATAGGCTTATTTGCACAAAACATGGTAGCTACATAATACCTATTCGTAGCTGAGAGTCTGACATCACTAAACCATGACACCTTCACACTTCTATCCTCACCAATCCTCCCAAAGCTCCCTTGTGAAAATAAAAAGAATGCTTTAAGGTTTATCCCCTGATTATTGAAATATTACAGCATATCAGGATAGTTTTTGTACAAAGCATGTGAGTTATTTAAAATAGTTTTTTTTAACGTCATCAAATTTTTCTGTTCAAATTTGTTATCTGAGGTTTTCTGTCATATACTGAAAAAGAAATATTTCCAAAAACAATGAATTATGTGTAACTGTGATAAGTATTTGAAAGTGGAAAGAGTGTATCCAGAAATCAAGAGAGATGTTTATTTGTTTCTATCAAGACCTAACCTAACCATCCTTCATGGTTGTATTTCTTTCCCATTAAATTACATTATTGTTAAGTTTTTCCACACTGTTTTCATTAATATCTCTAAACCATTAGAAGTCTACTCTCTGTAGCCTTGGGGTAAATAGAAATCCAAAGCACAATTTGCTTCTGAGGGGAAGTAAAGCTGTCAGTCCTATGTTGATTGTGGCATCTAAAAGAACCCTGGAAGGTATGTAAAAATACCTTTCCTGGCAAAATTGGTAGGTCCTTTGGTTCTCGCTCATAGAAATTCTTGTGTGCTGATACAATAAGTCAAAAATCTAAACCATTAGGCACGTCTTCATTTTATATTTTTAAGCTGCATTATGTAATATTTTCTGAAACAGAAAATAAAAAGTGTGATGGAAAAAGACTAATTTGAATTCAGAGAAGGAACCATTGATGTCATCGGAACGCTGAGAATAATTTCAGAAAAAATGCTGGAAGTCAACGAAGAAATCTACATTGGTTTTATTGACTGCCAGAAAGTGTTTGACTGAGTGAAATGGAAGATGCTGATGGAAATACTAAAGAAGATCGGTATCAACTGTAGGGACAGAAGGCTGATTGCTAACCTATACCTGGGACAGCGAGTGAATTTGAGGCTGAATGATGGAGATACCAACAGCGTAAAGATAGGAAGAGGATTGAGACAGGGATGTTGTTTGTCACTCAGTCTGTTCAATTTGAGAGGTTACTGCTGACCAACAAGTTGAGTTTCGGACTGAGGAAGAAACTGATGAAATGCTACATTTAGAGCATCGCACTGTATGGAGCAGAAACTTGGACTCTTAGGAAGATGGAAAAAAAATGCTTGGAGAGCTTTGAAATGTGGTGCTGGAGAAGACTTTGAGAAGATCAGGTGGACAGACAGGGTTACAAATTAAGAAGAATGGGTGAGAAGAGATCAATTTTGGATGTGTTTCTTTGGCGCAAAGTAAACTGGATTGGACACAGCTTTAGGAGGAACTGTCTTCTGCACGACATCATATAAGGAAAGTTTGAGAGAAGCGCTTAGGAATAGGAAGGAGGAGGATTCAAATACTAGATGACTTGAAGGAAAGGAGGAAATTCTGGTAGCTAGAGGAGGAGGCAGAGGACAGGGTGCATTGAAGGTCTAAATTCACTGACAAAAGGAATTGACCTGTTGTAAGACAGAACACATAATAATAATAATAATTATTATTATTATTATTATTATTATTATATTATTATTATTATTATAATATTATTATTATTATATTATTATTATATTATTATTATTATTATTATATTATATTATTATTATTATTATTATATTATTATTATTATAATATTATTATTAATATTATTATTATTATTATAATATTATTATTATTATTATAATATTATTATTATTATTATTATATTATTATTATTATTATTATTATAAACAAATAAATATATATATATATATATTAAGTTGATGGTGGAAAGTAACACCTTTAAGACGTAATTAATAAAGGGCTTGACTTAATAATTTCTACTTATAATTCCTTGTATGAACATGACAATGCCAAATGGCTTTTTCTCAGCAGGATTACTGTGTTTTTTCTTAAACACACTATATTTGGTAGCCTGAATGTGGCCCTAGACAATGTATATTTTTCTTTAATTGTCATTTGGTGTGTTTGGTTCTATTTTTTATTGGCTGTAGGGCGTATGAATGTGTTCCAATACAAAGCTAAACTCAAAAAACATTTATAAAAGCCATATATTAATTCATAATGAAAAAGGTGTTGAAATAGAAATCACTTTTGTTTGAAAATATTAGAAAGGAAGATTGTGAAACTTGTTAAAGAGCTTGACAAAAATTTTCAACGGCTGTCATTTGGTTAGTATAATTAACCGAATAAAAAACCAACCTATTCTATACACAATCTCACTCCAACTCTAAACATATTCTAAACAAAATTAAACACTGGTTTAGATGGCTGCAAAACTTAAAAACAGTAAATGTTTAATGAGGTTTTTTGTCCCATTAAAAATTCGGTTGGTATTAGATAATTTATTAATATGTGAAGTAAATGATGGGTGCTTGAAGTGGGAGTGAACTTCCGTATAGCTTTGGCTGTTTGAATATTCTCACACACTGTCTAGTAGATAAGTTAATGCCACTAGTATTAAATGATGATTGCTGTTAGATATTTAACTTAACATCTATCACAGTTTCCAGCTTATGGCCTGGGTCGGTTTTTTATTCAAGCCATATACCATTACTGGCTTGCTAGGCCTGTCGTAGCTTCATATGCCTTATAATCTAACTTAAGACTAGGACAGGCACAACATCTAGTCACTGGCCGTTAATTTATCAATGTGAAAGGGTAAACCCACATTTCACCAATGATAAATTTTTTGGCCATGCTGGGAATCGAACCCGGGAGCCTTAACTCAATAGGCAGACATGCTACCAACTGAGCTAAAGTATCAGTTCATCCACTAGATAAAAGTACAAATACCAACAAATATTTGCAAACATTTTAATAGAGTAAGATTCCAGCAGGCATTAAAATACCAAAGTGTTTGTAAATGTGTTGTTTTTACTTTTATTTGTGCTTCATTTTCTACTATTTTATCATATCTATTCAATTAATAAAATTAATCAAAATAAGGAAAGCTAAACTGATGAAGCGAAAATTTAATGAAGAAAGCCTACGTGGGAAAGAAGGAAAAATGTGGGAAGAATCCAACGCACAAATGTGACATTCCTCCATTCTTCTGGTCTCTTTAGTAGAAAATGTTACACACACATTGAAACACTAAGTTTTTATATCCTCAGCATTATTGCTTTTATCAAATAAGGAGGGGGAGAGATAATTAAAGATATAAGGAAATAATCAATGACAAACTAACATTTTTAATATATATTATGAAAATAAGTTATTGTATTATATATGGAAGAAGGTACAGGAAAGGTGAATATAAACATATAAAAGGGAACAAACACAATATGGATTTTTAAATTAAAAGAAGAACACAGTTCACACTTTACATTGCTCTCACTGCCTCTTGAAGAAAATCGATCGTTACTGCCCAACCCCTCGAACTAGGTTTCATTCTATCGGAACTCATCAGGGAGGAATGCAAGTGTGAGTAATTCCTTTTATATGTTCCTATCTATGTGCCCTAAGATTATTTTTTTTACTAATTTCCATTTCCTCCCGTTTGTATTTTTTTGTTTCCTCTTTTAGGAAGTTGCGTCGCGTGTTTCACACTCCTCCCTGATGAGTTCCAATAGGATTAAACGTATGTCGGGGAATTGGGCGGTATCAATTGATTTTCTTGGAGAGGCAGCCACTACCTCTTTGACTATTGGTGCAACGTTAAGTGTGAACTGTGTTCTTTCCATTGTAAAAGCCATATTTTGTCTGTCTCTTTTATATGTTTCTATCCAACTTTCCTGTACCTTCTTCCAAATATAATACCATTAATTATCTCATAAAGCAAAAATAGATTTTCCTTTTAGAGATAATAAGTTAAGTAAATTTTTATTTCCAATTTAACAGATCTTGAAGCACGAGGAGACAGTAGAAGACAGCTCTTTGCCTAATGGGGAAGGTAAAAGTGACATCATCTCGGCAATAGGCAATATTGGCAGCCTGGCCAGGATTGACTCCTTGAAAAAGCCACCCAGCACTCCATCCAAGTCTAGTAAGTTTTGTAACAAATAAATAAAAAAGTTTTTAAAATATCGACATTTTGACTTTTTTTTCCAAGGATGTAAAGATTCCTACGAGGGGCAAGAAAATTTCACTTTTTCTATTCATAGTTAACTCAAATTGGAAAATATGAAAAATTCTCCAAGGAAAATTGAATTTTGAGTAATTTTTGTTGTTTTATTCTTGAAAAAATAAATTGTCGTTATGTATATAACTTTATACATAAAAATAATTTTGAAAAAGGTTTTTACTGCCCAATTATTGTTTTGTAATATTTAATTCTAATATGATAAATCAAGCTATTATCAAAACATGCCAATCAATTACATAAGGTTTTTTCATATGAATATTAATTTAAAATGTATATAACAGCTCAGAATGGCAATAATTGAACATAAATAATTAAGTATTCTAGCTGTCACACCCTTTGATGCTTACATTAGTTGAGTAATGGGACAAATTATTTTCCCTTTTTTTTTAAGTTTAGTTAGTTTGAAAAGTGTTAAGCTCTCAGATGAATTAATTTTAAAATGTGTGTGTTTAGTTGGCGAGTCCAGCCCATTAAAGAAACAAGGTTCTAAGGAGTCTCTACAGAGTGGTAGTTCACTGTCACAAACTCATGTTGACGATGTCATGACGGTGACTACCGCTCCCCTTCCAGTAGAGTCGAGCCCTCCTACCACATTGCGTAACAGGATGCTAAGTGACACCTCGTGAGTTTTATTTAATACGCCAATTTGTAAATAGTTCAGTAAACTTAAAATTACTAATGTGCTCAGAGCATTTAAATCTTTGTTTGAGAGTTGATTTTGTGTGTCTCTTTCACCAATATTATTCATTGTTGTACAATTTATGTTATGTTGACAGCTCTGCCGGGGAGGCAGGACTGGGTAGGATTCAGTTAACTCTTCGCTACAGTGTTCAGAGGCAGAGGCTGATTATTGTTGTTCATAAAATTGCGTAAGTTGAAATTGTTGTATTGTAGATATTTTCCATAAAATTGGCTCTTCTTGGATTAAACTGGAAGATGTTGAGTATGTTCTCAAAGAATTGAAAGCTACAAGTGGTAGTTTTCTTTTACTTTTTAAATTTTATTTCAAGAATTATTAGCTTGCTACACCACTATTTTTGTTTGAATGTCAAAAAAAGTAATTGTTGACCGTAAATAAATGTATTTAGTTAAAATATTATCATACAAATTCCCAAGCATTTATTTAACCATTAAGTTTGTGTGTGGATTAATTTAGCAATCTACCGCTTCGAGACCCAGCCAATATACCAGATCCATATGTGAAGCTTTACTTGTTGCCGGAGAGGTCGAAAGATTCAAAAAGAAAGACTGAGGTAAAAATTCGAATATATAGTAATCTTTAGTTTTCTTTTTAAAAAATGTAGAATTATTACCTAAGCCATTACATATTTTTTATTCAAACACATATAACATAAAGAAGTAACTGTAAATAGATAAACCATTTTCTTTATATTCACTATTTATAAATGTCAAAATATTTAAAAAAATGAATTAGTACCTAATGGCTTGGAAATGTATAGTAAGACAGTGTAGACACACTGTACATTAATGTAAAGTAATTGATAGGGAAGGAAGCCAACTTGAAAGTATAGTTAGGTAAGGTCTAGATAATAAAACACATTTCGCTCTTCATATCTTTTCTTCTTTAACTATTACACTTCACACTTCTACTTTTACATATTGTTTTAAATTTTCAGAAATATTCCTTTATCATTTAAAGAGATACATTGAAAACACACAAAACCTAAGGAAAGATATATTACGAAAATACATAAACTAGAAGCATTTAGTATCATAATACTTATTACAAACTAGTATGTATGAAATAAAGTGTACTGAGCAAAAACAATTGGTAATAAATAAAATGATAGAATATTAGGAAAATGGTAGAGCACAAATAAAAGTAATTAAACTAAACAGGTCTCGCCACTGAAACTCTCCTTAAACAAATGAATGGACACCGCCATGACACAAAAATCAAGAATCCAGAAAAACCAGTTTCAGCACACGGCTCCACTCATAACCTCAACTTTGAGGACTGCTACATAATCAAGGTGGTAAAATCATTTAACAAGACACAAAGTAATATGTCACAGATAGGAACTGGCACATCAATGAATCACAAAGTCTAGAAAACCACCCAACCTAAATATTCGCTAATTTCAACCCAGAGGCTACACCAGCACCACCTACCATCCATAGAGTAATAGAGAAACATTCAGAGAATTTCAACTCCACCAGATAAGTTTTCATCCATACCAATAAAGTTGGCATCACTGAAGACAACATCCTCTTTAGTCTAATTACTACTACTTCCTGAGGAAGATGCTATAATAGCATCAAAATATTGAGGTGTGTGTAAATATGTATTAGTGTTTTTACTTTTATTTGTGCTCTACCCTTTTCCTAATATTTTATCATTTTATTTATTACCAATTATTACAAACTAGTTAATAATCTTTTTAAACTATATGCCTTAAATGCAATATAGACTATGCATACACGATCCCCGAATGGGTAGTAAGACGCGGTTCTAAATAATAATAATAATAATAATAATAATAACATACACTGTAGACAACAACCTAGCTTGTATCGAATTATTTTTACCAGATAAAAAAGCTTATATATTTTAATCATCGCACATACACGGCAATCACCAAAGATCAAGGAAAGCATTATTTCCAAATTCTTAAACCAGTTCACGCAGGTGTTTCACAATCCACGCAAACATTTTTTACCTTTATCAAATATGTAAAAGCCTTGTTTAGAATATTTGAGTTATATTTTAAAAATCCTTAAAACTTTAGGCATTTTTAATTTTCATTCACTGAATTATTCTATTAAATAATTTTCCATGTAACAACAATCACAACACTCAAAAATAACGTTAATTGATAATGATGTAAAATATCTCAATCTAGCTTATTTATGGTGTCATTTTATTCTTCTTCTTTTTTAAATATTTGTCCACGGAGACAATGGCTGCGAATGTAGCCAGTTCAACACTTCTCTTACTAATATTTGGTATAAGGAAAAAATATTCTTTGAAAAATTATGTTGTGTTAAGACAGCTAGTACTATTTATCTTTCAGTCTATTTGAGGATAAAGCTAAACAACGATGTTGTTAGTGTTAATTTGCATTTAAATAAACTAAATTGACCATAATACGCATTTAAAAGGCAAAATGGTCAATTTTGCGAAATGATTTTATTTAGTTTTATTTTATGAATATATTAATACCTCAAAAATGTTACAGTGGTATTTTCATATATTTTGATAGTAATTTTAGTGTGCTGAGTAGAAGTTCATAAAAACACATTTCATGAAATTCTGGTCTCTCGGTTTCACAAAATCGCTTTCTGCACTCTCGGTCAAAGATTACTTTTAATGGGATTGAATACTATAGATAGGGCTGAATTTGATCCTGCATTTGATTTTCAGAAAACTTGTGTATTACCGTTATAATAGCACTGTAAAAATCGTAGGTTTTAACAAAACTTGCTTTATGCAGGTTCCATGGTTTTTACAAAACTTGCTTTCTGTTGATTTATTTTCGAGTTTAAATTAAATAATACTTTACTCAGGGTATTTTTTTTGGGTAAAAATGTCTGTTATTTTTCCTAGCATATGCATACAACAATCAAGATTGAAACTTCATAATGAAACACTGTTATCATATTTTACTCTATTGGTTTGATATAAATACTGTTTGTAAGGGTTTTGTGTATGGATTCAAAATGATTGGGGTTGATCAAGAATATACCAGTGTGATTACTAAAGTTCCTCTTGGATGAAAACTATATAAAAAAAAAGGCGCTCGAAAAGAAATCACTGGTAGATATCAGACACCAAAGGAAATAGCTTATGGCCATGGCAGTTCTACACAAGGAGAGAGAAACATATCACTGTTGTTTGTTAAGCAGGAGAGCTATCTTTCAATGACTTAAATGGTAGTTTTTTACTTGAGTATTGAGGTCAGTTTTATATAATTTGTGTTAACTCGCCTTGGTGGCGTAGTTAGCTTACGCGCTAGTTTCGTGTTGTGATAGACTGCCGAGGATGGGGAAATTTAAGTTTGAATCTCATTCGGGTGAATTGGGGGTGATTTTACCTAAATATTTTTTCACTCTCTATACACGCATATGTGGGTTCACTTCCTCTGAATTCAACCATCTCAATCTCTAACCCGTTAGCGCAATTAGTACTTAAGCATATCACCTGAACAGGTAGTAAGACGCGGTGAAAAAAAAATAGAATGTGTGTATTATTTATGTTTACGATAATCCTCTAGTACATTTTTTCAGGTTTTCTTGACAAATGTTTATATTATCAATGATTTAATTTTCTGGTTTAGGGACCTGCTTTATAAAAGATTGAACAAAATAGATGACAAATTTTTTCTGCAATACATGTCAATCAATACAATGTCAAGCGTTTAGTTTTTTTATTTATATTAAACTTTGAACTGTATTATAAGATTTATTTAGATGTATAATGTAAAAAGCGAGTTTTAAAAAAAAACCTCATGTTTGATTAGTCAAACTCTAAAATAATATAGAAATATTTCTCACAACATAACAAAGAGGGCTACAACTAAGAGTATTTAAGTTATTTGTATCTGATGTAGTGCACAGAGTAAATGAACAAAACATAAATATGTCCCTCCTAAATAATTTAGGTTTTATCAAAAAGCAAGTTTTCTGAAACCGGTCCTCAGTAAGCAGTATTAGGGCTTTAAAACCAATTTCACTTAAAAAATGTATTCTTTTTTTTATTTAAGCATTTGAGTCTCAAATCCAACATTTTCTCGAAACCTTGAATCTCGTACATCTCTAACGATTCGAGAGATTCAAGGGCCCCATCCCTAATTAACAATAATACCATAATAAAAACACTCTTTCAATTTAAAATGCTACACTGTAGACTTTTATTCTTTGGATGGTTACAAAATGTAATAATTTGAAACATTAAACCTATCATGGTAATGACGTCTGTTGCTCCCTGTAGACTGTGAAGGATAACTGTAACCCAGTCTATGACCACACCATAGAGTACATCATGTCCCAAGGGGAGCTCAACTCTAAACAGCTAGAAGTGTCTGTCGTCACTCGAAAGGGCCTGTTCTCATCTGGCAGCCCTGTTATTGGTCAGGTGAGCTAATTACAAACTTATAAGCAAGACAATCCAGCTCTGGTTGTTATCGCCATGTAGTTTATTATTAAGTTTAATTCAGCCTTTGTAAAGCTTTCATAGTTTGATTCCTATTTTGTAAAACACCATCTTCTTTACAACTCAAGAGGTCACTTAAATATTTTTGTGACTGAATAAAGTTTAGACTTTTACCAACTTATAGTGCTTTAAGAAATACTATGGAGGACATAGGGTTGAATGTGAATACACAGAGCTATTGGATTGTCAGATTAACTTTTTATTTTTTTAGTCTAAGAACTCATAAACAATATAAAACATTTGATCAAATCTATGTGGGTGTCTTTACACAATGAGTAACGTTAAACAACCCATAATATACTTTAATTTTGTAAGCTCAAAAAGGTTTGTTATACTTGGAGATGGATCAAATACACTTATTTTTTCTAAAATGCAAATCATTTTATTTACAAATCTCAAACCTTTAATATGAATATTATAAAACATTAATTGGTGTGATCTTTTTCCCCCTTTAATTTAATTTTCTTTACATTAATTCCTTTAATTGCTATTCATTTTTCTTCTGCTATTTTATTCCAGGCTCTTGTAAATTTGGCAGACTATGATTTGAACAAGGCAGTCACATCTTGGTACGACTTGCTGCCGGAAGTTTCCAGAGACTAGTAAACTATTGGATCTCTGTTGTCATTCATTGTCTTCAAAATCACAATAAATGCTTTATTTTAAGACAAATAATTATATGAGCTTGTTTCTAACTGCTCTCATTTTATACTTTCAATGCTTGAAAAAGGTTTTTTCACATTTTAAAGTAACATAACAGCACTGTTAATTCACCTAAAAAAAAAATCTCCAATCAAAGTTAGTTTATTTTAGAGTTATTAAGAAATGGCGGCTTGTTTTGAAATGAGTGAAGCAAGCCAAATCTATGCATGGGAAAACCAAGGTCAACCTAATTTAATAGTTAGCAAATTTTTATAAAAACCAAATTATCCTACTCAACCCACGGTACCTCTACCCGGGGTGGTTGTACTGATGGGCTATTGAACACTGAAAGAAAACAAAACAGAAAAGGAAGCATACAAACAACTTTAAATGTTGAGTGATACAGATTTACTTTTCTTTAGAGGTGGCCTTTAAAAGTGAAACATTACCTTTGTTCATTGGCAGCAACTTATACTAGTGTTACTCTATCGCCAGTGTTGCCATTATTACCTGTGCTGTGTATGTGTGGCTATTGTTTTTCATGCCAACATAAAATATAGGCTGAATATAAATGGATTTGCACTAGTACTATCATTATTCATGTTATTAAACAGTTAAGCACACTGATATTATAGAGAAAGGTTGACTTTATTTTGTATAAATATGTATACTGGTGCCAAATAATCTTTTTTAACAAAATAATGGCACCAAAATGCACTATGCTTAAAAAATAAAATTATTTTTTCATTTAATCTATTCAAAACTAGTTAATTTGATTTTCTTAGTTTTTATATCAAAGTAAAATAACTTCATAAAAGATCAGTCCTAAACCATTTTCAGTAAAATAATATAAAACTCTGACTTTTTCTTATTGATTTAATTCTTATTAGTGATGCTATTTCTTTATTTATTATTATTTTCATTTATACACACACACTCTCAAAACAAGAATTTTGAATTCAACCTTATCAGCCTTCCATTTATTTCACTTTTCTTTTTAAGAAAACATCAATCATTTTATATAACATTGTTTAGGTTGTTATTATTATTACCCTTATTTTTGTTTATTTATATTAGGGGTGTGTGAAGTCCACTTTTTCAGTTCAAAGCAAACTTGAATCGAATATATTAAATATTCTCGAAGCCGAATCGAAGTTCAAATATTTCTTGTTGGTTGTTTTACGCTTTAAAAAATATTGTGGTTTTTTATATAACTTTTTGCACTAAAATCCCCTAGAATATGTTTTATTGCACAATTGTTTGTAATATTTTGTTTGAATCCGATAAATCAAGCTACCACAGCATGCAATTCAATTACATATCATTTTCACAAATCGAGTATTTTAGCTGTAAATATTTGTATTAACGAAGCTTCGAAGCCAGAATTTTTTCGGAGTGAAATCGAAGCTGATGTTTGTTTCGAAGCCAAGTCAAAGCTTTGCACACCCCTAATTTATATTATGTTTGTTTTATACTGATTTCTAGGCATTAAACCAACCAAAGTTAAATCATTTTATTATTATCATCGTGCTAATCTTGAAAAAATGTTTCCCTCTCTGAAGGTATGTTTTTGAAGATGTTTTGTGGCTGCTATAAGTTTTGGGTATTCTATTTGTTTTGTGTGGTTTTTCTTTGTATTGAACATTCTTACTTTTCTTTATTTGTTTTTACAAAACTATTATATTATTAAAAAAAAATTATTTATGAATAATCTCTATTTTTATGAAAGAAAAGAAATATATATTATAGATATTGGGCTAAATAAATATTTATTAATTTTGGAGTTTTGTAGATTTTTTTATGTATGTTAAAGTATATTATTTAATAATAGTTGAGAGATTTGTAAAATATGTCTAAATACTTGCATTTATTTTGCAAATTTTATATTAATTTATTTGTTTAACAATGACCATTGCCTAAATGATTAAAAATAGCATTGATGTGTTGATGTTTCAATTTTAGGCAGCATGCAATTTTTATAGGTCCAAATTTTTTGGAAAACTATATACTGGTATCTTGCTTTAGTACATTTTGACTGTTATGTAGAATTTATTTTGCAATAACAATACTTTCCTCAATTCTAATTGTGTACTTATTTTTATTATTATTTCCAGATGTTGATGTCAAATGGAAGTTTGTCAAGAGTAAAACATTAGCAATAGGATATATTGTGGGCGCTAGTCAAATTACAAAGTTTAGGAAGTTTTGTTGGCAATAAATATTTCTAGATCAAATTGTTTTATTGTATAATACATTTAAAAACCATGCTTTTTATATAAGTTGCATGATAATTGACTTTTTCAAAATAGTATTTCTAAGACTATCAGGATTTTTGATGAAAATAAATGGATTGTACCATTTGGCAGCTAATTCAATTCACACTGAATTTTGCAGATAACTTAATTGTATTGCAACTAAACTGTACAATAGTCAAACCCACTTTTAAATAAACAAACACATTGGCTAATATTTGACAGACAGTTATTTAATGGCAGTCAAGTAATTTTATTTGTACTTTAGTCTCATTCTCACATTGCATGATTAACCTTAAAATAGTTTTAATTTGTAGATACTTTATTTGTAACAACTACAATTTTTATCAATCATCAATCAATGAATTGTTTTAAATAATCATATGCTATATCTGTGTGTTGCGCCAAGAAGGAATAATTTTGAATGCAAATGACAAATCATATTCTTTGCTTGTGAGCAAGAGTATATAAGCTTTATGAGAGAAATCAGATTAAATTTTTAATTAGTTGGGAAAAATCATTTATTTTCATTTGATAAAATAAAAACTTTCAGACACAATATAAATATATAATACAAAGAAACCTAAGGGTTGAAAAAATCATTGTGAACTGGCAAAGTGAGGGGGAAAAAACTACCTAATAAAGAGTAGCAAGGTCTATTAGGATTTTAATTTTTGAATTGAATCCAAATCCTAATTTAATTTAATCATAATATATTGTTTTGAATCAAATATATCGGAGAAAAAATGTTCAAGTTGAATATACCATTTTTTTAAATCTGATATTCACCTAAATCAGTGGTTTTTAATCTTTTATTAATCGTGGCCCCCTAAATTTCTAAAATAGTGGTTTTTAATCTTTTATTAATCGTGGCCCCTTAAATTTCTAAAATAGTAGCTTTATTTATTGATTATAATTTTAAAAAACCGAAATTAACTTAACTAAATGTATTTAATAGGACCTCTGCTGTTGAGCACTTTCCACTAATTTGTTACCTCTTTTTTCACATATATTACTTAATGCTATTCGCACACAGGAGTCGATTTCACTGCTTGGTTTTAATAATTACCATTATGGAAAATCCCTTTTCACATAAATAAGTAGAAACAAAGGGCAGCAAATTTTGAATGCTGATGGTAAACAGATGTGGATTATTTGTCCTATCCGTAATTTCAATTATTCAAGTCTTCCCTCTGTCACCCTGGAAAATCAAGGGTCAACCGTACTTACATGCTTACGATCATAAAATTCGTTCTTCCAAAACATAAAATTTGAGATAATTTACTTCATTAATAATCAAATAACATTTTAAATTATTTTCTTGAAGCCTCCCAAAAAACCTTTTGCCTGGTTTACCTGGTTAAGAATCGCTGGCCTAGATCATACAATACAGAGTTTTTAATTGAGCCAATAAAGGAAATTCAAGCCATAAAAAATACTTTTAATAAATTATTAACATTATAAAATTCACAAGTTTCTTTGACCACGTCAATTAATGTTATGTGTTACTTAAAACATAAAAATAACTAAATATGAGCACATGAGTAACATTAAATATAATGATGAAAGTGTTGATTATATTTAACAATACATTGATTTTAGTTTCTATTAAAAAAAAAAAAAATTTTGACTTTTGACTTTTGAAATCCAATTTTGAATCCCACTCAAATCTTCCAAATTTAAATTTGGAAGCTATACACAGATCTAATGATATATCATTTATTAAATAATTACTGGTAGGTAGTTTGACATATTCTGATAACCAACCTAACCACATATCTTGAATCAACTGTTGCCTCCTTTGTGTGCATAGCTGCACTTACAGATAGAAACTTAAATTTAGTTTTATTAAAAAAAACTTGGTAATTAATCTATAATATACAGTTTAACTTGATATTAAAATAACATGTGTGCATTGATTATGATGATGCATCCATGTTTGCATTAAGTGATGTAAATATAATTTTTTGGATGCACATACCAATTAAAATATTAAACTTAGTTAAAAACTTAATGTTGATTTTTCTTTAAGTTCTTCGACTATATCAAATAAACATTATTACATTTATGAAGAAATGGCTACACTCAAATGCTGAAGAATCTCTTTAGTCATTTATTGTTTCTATTTTCAAAGCCATTTTAAGTTAAACAGTCTTTTATTGCAGCTGAATATTTATACTTTTTTGTTTTAAATATTAATTTTTATTGTTCACTATAAGTCAGCTATTTTTCCCCTCAATTGTATTTAAGTTAAATATTAATTCAATTGTATTGTGATTATTTATCATTTAGAGAACAGCTATTTCCATACCACTTGTATTTTCTAATCAATGAATTGAATCAATTGATTGAATGTTAGCTTTATTGGCATCAATTTTGTATGGCTATGGTATAAGTGTTTTTTACTTGTAGCTTTTGCATAATTTTAATATTACCCATTATAAATAAGCAGAATAACACAGGTTGGCCAATCGTGAAATTATTTACATCCACATGTACCAGTAATAGATTTTATGTTTATATATGTATGATTTGATAGTTTTAACATTGTTACATGGTAGAAAGTGTAAAAGTTGTTAGTTATGAAAATAAAAGATTATTAAATACATAATTATTAATGATTTGTTACTATACATCTTTTTAGAAAAGAAAGCCCAATTCATTTGAACCAACATAATTATGCTTCTCATCATTGCCACTCTTCCATATTATCTCAACTAGTCTCACTCACATATTTCACTCGAAGATTAAACTATAAAAAGATTATCTAATTTTTCAAGGTGGTAACCATAAGAAGACCAAATAATCCATTTTTAGAATTCTTGTTTGTCTGACAGTTTTTTTGTTGCCATTAAATTTAAAAAATACTTCTTATTTTTTCCATCCATTTCATGACCAAGCAAATAAGTATTAAAAAAACTGAGAGTAATTAGAAAATGTTTGGCATGGCTGGTTGTATGTTTACTAAGGATGGTACTTGATTAAGGGGTTATTGTCTCTTTGGGAATCTGTGTACATGCTTAAAGCACTGCTCTCAACTCGGTCTGAAATTTTTTCTAGCATTCAAAACTGTCGGATCTGTAGGATGTGTTAGCACTGGGAATAATATTCTTGCTTAATGTTAGGTACTAAGCCAACAGTAACATTTTAATTTTAATTTAGTGTGATAGGGTACTCGGTATAGAGTGCTTCTTTCAATTTACTATAATGGTGACCTGGCGGTCTGGGGGTAAGGTGTCAAACTTCTGTGCTGGGGGTCTGGAGTTCAATCCTTGGTCCCGGCACAGATTTATCTGATTACCAAACCCTTCCTTCACCTCTGACAAGACGTGTATTAACCACAACTTGTGAATGTGTGGAATGCCAGGCCTCCACCGTGGTTCGGATCCCACGTTAAACTGTAGGTCCTCCATTTCATCTCACAATCGCCCTACCATTTCACATTAGCGTAAGTGCGTACAAACCCGAACAGATAGTAAGATGCGGTGCTAATAATAATAATTTATTGTATTTTTACTACTTGGATAGTAAATTTAGTTTATTTTTGTGTTTATTGCAATAAGGCCTCCATGTAAAAGTCACTTTTAGTATGCTTGCATTTGCGGTTAAAATGTGGCATTGTTAACTTACAGTATAAAACATTTTCCTAGCCTCTTTATTGTCTGAAATGCCTTTTTTGGAAGTTAATATGATTTGCTGCAAAAACAGTTTTATTCATCAAACTCTATGCGAGCGAAGCCATGAAGAAAAGCTCAAATCATGTTTCTTTTCAGGTTTACTTTGTTCTCTAACACTTATGTTACATTATGCAGCGGTGTTTTCACATTTATATTTTCTACTCATTAGGTGCTCATTTATATCTACTCAAAATATATCTACTGAAAATTTCATAATTATGTGTTTTGTTGTTTTTAAACTGTGAACTCTGAGGCCTACAATTTTCTAATAAATGTGTAGGCCTTGCCCTCCTTTCAATGATTAATATAATATATTAATTAAGATGATACATTTTTCAAATATCTATGTACAAACCAAGACATATAAGTTTAATTGTTTGTTTCCAGACAATGTGTAACTTATAAGAGAACAAAGGGATGGTTGGTCACAGATAATGAGTTAACCACAATTTAAATAGTGGGATGTTATTGTGACTCGGTGTTGACTGGGGGAAAAAGCTGATGACTAGTTTAGTTTTGAATAGATAGAGGAAATGTATGTACAGTTGAATAGAGGGATAGTGGTAAACTATTTAGGAATCTTCACCGGCAGATCAAACTATACGAGCTTTATGTTTAGTCTGCGTGCCCACCAAGATGTGGGTAATAACATATTTTAATTTAATTTATAATACGTACATCAGTGCCTTTTATTTACCACATAAAAATAATATTTTCCTCTTGTATTATGACAAAGGGAGGAAAATGTCATTGATGAAAGATAAGGCACAATTTTTATTACCATTTTTATTATGTTTTGTACTTAATTCATTAGCCTTCTTAACAAAATATTGTAAAAAATAAAATGACATAAATAATCTTAATAAATAAATATTAAATAAATTATCTACATAAATACTACAAAGAACAAAACCTACAAGTTAATAATTTCAATATGACACATCAAACAGCTATCATATCGGCTGATGAATGTTATGTTGAATTGTTCTCCGATGTATCCATCTACAATGATCTTCAGTTAATGCAACTCGATCTTACTCTACTATTATTCACAGTGAACTATCTTGAGGCTCTACTATTTATTGTTTTTGTTCTTGCCAGAGGTATCCTTGTTCTTTTTCTCATCAAACTGGTGTTTCTGGAGGTTGCGGTACTTCTCAATGGCCTCCATTACAAAGGTGGTGGCCCTGGACAGTCTGTCAGGAGTGATGTACGAGCGAACAGTCTCGCGGGTCACACCGAACCCAAGGAAGGTGAGGGTGCATATAGGGGTGAAAGTGCACACTGCGACAGTGAACGCTCCTCCAACCAGTACCATGAACACGAACCCCAACAGCCACACACCAACCTACAACAGTTCAACTCATAATATTATTTGTTTCACATTTTAGTTACATAGTAGTAATTAGTATACATATATGAAAGTAGTGTGTAAACTCTGTGAAATGTAAAGTACTGTAATCGAAGTGGTAAGGAGCAGGGGTGGATCCAGGAAGCAATTTGAGATGTCTGGGATACGGAGTATGTCATACCCCCAAGTTTAAGGAGGGGGGGGTCGAGGACGCGACTAGAAATAAACGGAAATATAAATAAAACAAATTGTTTTATATTGTAAGATTTTTGTAATAATATTTCTTAAAATGTATGCTACAAGTGTTATTTACATGACCATTCTGTGTTTGCTAGTTTTGGCAAACCGCTCAATTGTTGTGGGTCTTCGCTGTGGACACGCAAAAGAGCCAAGGCAACAAGTCTGCTTTATATCATAACTGTCCTCAGCCATGTTTTTAATATAAACAACAATGACATTGCCAGTTATCCTTAACAATCTCTACAATACCTCAATCTGAATTTTCTTACTATATTATAAATTTTTGTCTGTTCGGTTGGCTTTTTTCCATCTATCCACTTGGATGTGTTTATGTATGTGTCCAAGTTTTTCATCCTTTGCCTGACATTTGGGGGATGAGAGCGAGTGGAATTTCCTCCCCCTCTTCCTTCTCCCTCCCCTCCCATCAATCTGCCCATGGTAGGAAGCCAACCTCAAAATCAAAAGATGGCTAGGTTGGATTAAAGGGCCATCATTAAATTATGTAGGGCTATTTTTCATAATTTTCGACCCCTTCCCTCTATCTTGTGTAATTTTTACAATTTGGTAAATTAGATTGTTATAATTTTTAGTCATTTTTTAACAGGGATTGGTAATAAGGCGAGTGATTTGAAATTTTAGAATACTTAAATAATCACTGAAAGTAAATGAATTATAAGTGAAATTTTAGAATTAATATATTAATTTTCTGACAATTTTTTTAAAGATTTTATTTCAACATAAACCTTGATTAAAAAAAAACCTGACCCCTCTCCTCCACCTTGTAAAAAAAATACTGACGCCCCTCCCTCACCACGCCCCTCTACCCTGAAAACCCTTAAGTAATTTAAGGACGGCCCCAAATTCTCTCTTTATCTCTTCATACATTTTTTACATTTCAATCTTCTAATCACTTTCAGTAGGGCAGGCAAAAGTTTTGTGTGTGTAAAACTCACAACCCCATCTTAAAAAACTGTGGAGAATACTGTATATGGCCCTTTTAAAACTAGACCCTGTGTATACCATTTTGAATGTTCTTTCCCAAATATGTTACACATCTTTCCCCAGAATTCGGGAAATATGTTCCTTCATAACAGGATTGAATTTTGCAATCAACTCTACGAGCCCGAGAAAATTCCCATTGTTTTTGCTGTAGAGGGTTTCGTGAGTTCCTCGAAAAGCCATGTTGTGTAGGGCAAGGTGGCATGATGACAAGAACTCTCGGGAGGACATTTTTACATCACTCTTTTTCCTGAGCAATTAATCTTTGATTTTCATCATCAATTGCCTTGCCAGTGTTAAAACCTCCTTTCTGCTTCAACTCAGTTTTCGTATCACTTTAAGTGGTTAGAAGACCGTCTCATGTCGGGAAAGAGTTTTTCTGATGTGCCTTCAATCACAGTTTCCATTTTCATCAGATAATGAAGTTCTGCTGATTGCCATGTTAAATACTTTGCAGCAAAAACAGTACACACTTCCCTTAAACTGGGAATATATTAGCCATCGTCTTCTAATTTTCTCGCCGTCGGAAGCAAGCCAATAATAAAATACGTTGGAAAATTGTCTTTTTGCACCTTCTCTAGGGTAGCTGTATAATACTGTTGAGATTGGTCCTTACGAAATAATTAAATCACGTTCAGTTGCGCTTTGCACTTTGGACCAATTAGCCAGATCTTTCAATTTGTCACATGAATTGAGTTATTCATTTCTTGGATTGTATCATAACTCTATCACTGTGATCAGTAATTTTCGTGGTGTGAGAATCATCGGCATTAGTATTTATTAAATCTTCTGAGCAATCTTCATCCTCTTCTGAGTGCTGTTTCAACAGATGATCATCGTTACATTGAGTTTCAATTTCAATTTCACATTCGCTTTCTTTACTAGTGCTTGCCTTCATTAAATAATTACAAATTAGTTTAGCACTTGACTTTTTCTTGTAACGTTTTTGCTTTCCATTTTCTATTTTCGGCTGCAGAAAGTTTGGAAAACATTTTATTTACGGTTTTAAAAAATAGATTTAATATTATTAAAAAAAAACAACAGAAACCACCAAAAGTAAAAACATAATGACAGCAATACAGCATACTTCACAGAGTACAGTACTTATTATAAAGGTTTGCACCAAAATAATAATTGAAAACAAAACTTAAGCAAAATTTCACAGAATACCATATAAACTAAAAATAATAAGTAGCGAATTGCAACACGCCGAACTAGAAATAAAGCGAGTAAGCGATTGTCAATAAATCACTCGCATGGAGGTTAGGTGACTGGCTGAGAATCAAAACTAACATTACACCTATCCACCCCCCACTCCATCCCCTGCCGCCCACCAAAGGTTCGGCCTGAGCCTAACTCATATATCGTACAGTCTCGATCCGGCAACTAGTATAGTCCCGTCACCAATGTAGTTGACAGGGGTACGTCACACTGAATAACCTTCAAAATGTATTTACTTTGTTAATGTATTCTAATGCACTAATTTGAAATAAAAAAAAAGTACTCTGTTTGGCATGGATGTAAATTTTAATTTAAGAAATAAGCATTCTTATTACAAATTACTTTCTTTAATTATGCTTATAATTTTCCAGATAAAAACAAAAAATATTGATTTTTGGGTCATTTTGGTGCCCCTCTGAATTGTTTGTGTGTGCGGTTGCACACGTAGCACACACCTTAGACCAGCCCTGACTTTCAGTTAAACTCGGTCTCACATTTTCAGAAATATTCCCTCCACATATTAGGAAAGACATTACTGAATTAAAAAGGAAAATTTCCGAAAATTTAAAATCATGTGTGACTGTGAAAGTGATCAGAACATGAAGGTATGAATACAACATTAAGAAATGAAGAGAGAAGTGTGTTTTTTTTCTATCAAAGGCTAACCTAATTATCCTTTCAGGTTAACTTCCTTCCCTGTCACTTAGATTACCTTAATGACCAGTGTTCCCAATATTTTACTACAGTTTTAAATAATTAGGTAACTATTAGTTACCCGCTTCGGTGGCTGCATAATCCAAAGTGTCACTCTCGCAATATGATAAACTGACAACGACGGGGAGGTCTGAGTTTGAATCTCTGGTGGGTGTACTGAGGATGGTTTTTACAAAATGGTTTTTCATTCTCCCTCCATGCAAATTTGTGTACACTTCCTCAAAAATTCAACCTTACTCATCCCTTAGCTCATTAGTGTAATTAATACTTAAGCATACTTTTTGACAAAATAATTATATTTTATGGTTTTGAGGAATTTTAGCAAGATTTTGCTATGTGCTATAGATTTACATAGTTATAGTTAGTGTTATGGTGTTAGTTGCTTAGATCAATTCACTTTCTCCTTGTTTTTGCTACATAGTAGAGTTTATGCAAATATATTATGTTGAAAATTAACACCTGAACAATGGAGCTCAGCCTGGGACCTATGACTGAGCGCAAAGACAGATCCAGATAATTTATATAGGGTGGTCATAATGATAAGTAACATAGGTAGTTACTTAAAATGTTTAGAGTTCTGTTTAAAGCCATTTAATAGTTTCTCATTCATATTTAGGCCCAATCTTACAATGTCATGTTATTCTATTCGTTAGGGCTTAACATGCGGTTAAGCGACAACTACCACTACTTTGGATTTTACAATGTTTGGTTAGAGCTAGCGTCCTCATTAAAGTGCTCGTAAAGTTAACATGAGGTCTACCTTCTGGTTAGCATTTTAACGTCCACATTAACTTACAAACATTCCGCCATATTGTTTTATGGCAATTGGTTTTTATTCAAGTGAGGTTATATTATTATTTTTAGAAACTTTGGACAGTTATTTATGAATTCTCTTGCTT
>CABFWB010001875.1:64488-127702 GCA_902151455.1 Timema bartmani | reverse complement strand
TATCCACATTTTTCTCAAATCCCCTCCACTTTTACTTACTCTAAAAATATATATACCCCTTTATAATAAGTCACATGAATTTCCTCTGCATTTACCTGAAGCACAACTCAAATGGTAGCCCAGGTATCTGATAATGATGAGATAATTTATTTGACACAGAGTTTTAGGCCACCACACAAATAAAACATTATTCTTGCACATTTTGGTTATCTTATCAAAATGTCCTAACATTTGGCACATCACTTCATGTGATATAGTGTCAGGGTGTAACACAAAGCTCCTAGACTAGTCGTAAATAGGCGACCCCTGAATCCGCAACAGGTTGACTTGTGACGGGAACAGTTCTCCCCCAAAGGCACATTCCACCAACAAACAATTATCCGTGACTTGGTGCCATACCCCTGGACACCACAGTCACTAGTGATTCTATAGACACTTTCATAAATAAAATAGAGCATGAGGTTTTTATGAAGCATTTTATTGACTGTATTAATCAATTTAAAAAAAAAATTAAATAATATAGAGCTTTACCAGAACTGCATGAACATAGTTTGAAAATACAGTGGACTTGTGAACAAATCTATTTACATTGGCTGTCTTTGGATGGCCAACAATACACATGTTTTCGACCTTAATTTACTAACAATTATAATAGGTATGGTTTTTGGTTATACATATTTCATGCTATTTTGAGTATACAACCTTTCTGATGTTTTGTTTATAATTTTTATTATATTTATGTTGTATTTTAGTAAAATAAATGAGAAATCATGGTTAAACATTTCCTATAACTATATAAGTACTAAATAATAATGTTAATATGTACTAGAAATTACCAATCAAAATATTTCATATATAGATTCAATATTATCTATTTTTAAGATCATTTTTGTTTAAATTTAACATATGTTTAATTTTTTTCTTCCCCAGGTATTGTTGACATTTCAACTAGAAAAGTCTGCGGCCTTATTCTCACCTTTAAATGGTCTTCTCTTTTAGTAAACCGATAAAAATGCGCGGTGTGATAATCCACTAAAGCCATTAATAATGTACAAAAGTTCATAATGACATGATATTACAAGTGTAATTTTCTAACTGCATTGGTGTTATACAAACTGTCTGTAGAGCCGAACTATTTCGTCAAGAGAATGAACAGATTGGTCGATATAGTGTTGAGGGTAGTGTAGACCACTTCTCGGAGGGGTGAAGCGGAAGTGGTCATGTGGCTGCGCAGCGAGCAGAGGGAGCGAAGGTGTCGCAAGTTGGGCAGCCGAGTGGTGACCGTGTCTTTGCGCAGCGGAGGCATAAAAAAAGCGGCGGCTATCAACAACTCCTCGCCGCGGATATCGGCCAACGGGAGACTGAGTCGCTGTGGTCGGGTCAGCAGATGGAGGAGACGCAGTGGGAACCTACTCAAAGAGGTGTATATATATATATATATATATACACTTATACACACAGCTCCAAAACATTATTTTGGTTTAATTTGCTATGAGCTCTTGTATTGTTTGAAATAGGAAATAAATTCCATTTAATCAAGTGTTGTTGTTAATAGAGAGCACAAGAACAGTGAAACTTGGATAATTATGACTAAAGGGGAGAAAAGGGAATAATCAGGATTGCCGAAAGTTCACATTAATGAAAATAGCTTAACTACAAGGAAGTTAAAAATAAATAGTCACTAACCTGCTTCTGTGGCTGCATGGCCTAAGGCGTCACTCTCACAATAGACTAGACTGCCGATGATGGGGATATTGGGTTTTGAGTCCTGGTCGGGTGTATTGAGGGTATTTTAGGTGGTTTTCCACTCTCCTTCCATGTGAGTGGGGGTACACTTCATCTAAATTCAACTTTTCTCTTCCTTAACACATTAGCGTAGTTAGTGTATTACCCAAACAGGTAGTAAGATGCACTTTAAAAAAAATTACACATAATATTGTGCTTGCAGCAGAGAAAAGTTACTTATTTGTTGGATTAAACAATATGTCACTTACAAAACTGTAACATGATTTAAAAAATCAACTAAACTGGGGTGAATTGGATGCTTCTGGATCTTTTGAACAAATTGCTCTAGAAGGTGAACAGGGTTTGAAGAAGCTTTTATTCCTATAATGCAGTAATAAGTTTTAAAAAAATCAGCAAAATACACAATTAACAAGTCTAGCTCTAGATTAAGCAAAATCCAAATTATTTCAGTTTTACTGTATTGAGAAATTGATTGGGTATTTTACCCTTTTATTTTTAAAACTAAAGATTCAATTCTAGCTTATTCTATAAATATATGACTAAATTGTATTACTGTTGCAGACATGCCGCGAGAATGTGTTGCACTACAATGGCGCAGGAGCGTGCCGGATGAAGAAAGTGTTCAAATCTCGGCGGGAGAAGAAGAGGCGGTTGAATGACGAGCCTATGATCACGTCCACGCCGCTCCACCATGTCAAGTGCAACAATATCACCAAGGACGCTCTGACTGCTGTGAGTTAATTCGAGCTTAACCTCTTTCACATTATTTAGGCAAATAACATGCCTGGTTTGAAAGTGTCTTCTTGATTAGTCATCTCAGAACTACTTGTATACTCTATCAGCCCAACCTCCTGGCTGGAGTGCTCATCTTCCGACCAACAAAACCTTGGACGGGCCGAATTGAGTTCCAAATGAGTAAATATGATAAAATGACCCCCTCTAAGAAACCCTTCTCCTCCTAAGACACTGAACTATAATATCTGCTTTGGCTCTCAACTCACTTGGGAATAAGTCTAGGGTTAGAACTTATGTTTCTCGGTTGCTCAAAAACTGCTGCGTGATGAAAAATAGGTACTTGAGTCCTTTAATCATACTAGACAAGTAAAAAATTATCTTCTGTGAGGCAGAAAAAATGAGGTGGGGAAAGAGAGAGAATAGAAATCATTCAAAAAAGGATAACACAGTTAACATTCACCCTTGACCTTAGAGGTTAGAGCCACAAGCTATGTGTATAGAAACTAAACAGATTGGGAGGCATGGGTTTAAATCACAGCTGGAGGCACTTGCCGTGTTTTTCCACTTATTGGTTTGAAAGCTATTCACATAAAAAAAGTGTATAATAATAAGCAGTGCTTTTGTATTCAGCCACCAAATGAAATCATAAATGAAAATTTTACATTCACACTGTTTCTAGCCTGTGGCCTGGGTCATCTTTTTATCCAAGTCATATATTATCCGTTACAGGCTTGCTAGGCCTGTCCTAGCTTCATATGTCTTATAATCTAACATAAGACTAGGACAGGCACAACATCCAGTCCCCGGATGTTAATCTATCATTTTGAAAGGGTAAACCCACATTTCACCAATGATAAATTTTTCGGCCACGCCAGGAATCGAATCCGAGACCCTTAGCTCGATAGGCAGACACGTTTCCGACTGAGCTAAGGTGTCAGATCCATAAATAAAAATATAATGACTAATTTATTTATAAAGTTAATTGACAACAAGTTTCTGTGGCATAATAAAAAACTCACTATGAACATTATCTTTAGAATAACATACTTGCTACCCGTATCGGTGAGCACACAGAATAACTGTCAAGTTCGCTTGGTTCGGTTTCATAGTGACCGGAAGGCTTGGGCTCGAATCCCGGCTGTGTGTTCTGCAGGTTATTTTAATTTCGCCGCCTCTAAATCAGGTATTCTCAACATTTCTCGGCTTGTGGCACCTTTGTGAAGGGGATTTAAATTTGTGGCACCTTTATGAAGGGGATTTAAATCTTGCGGCACCATTGTAGGAATTTTCGTGGGCGTTTTGTTTTTCACTAAGTTGGTATACAATAAATTAAAAACAAGAAAGGATCCATGTTTTATTTTACATTATTCTTCACAAAACATACATTATAAATCACAATGTCAATAATGTCATCCAAGTACATCCAGAACCAGCCTATGTCCGATGGTTGTAGGAGAATCTCAAGACTACATTAACCACTACTCTTGGAATATCCATCAAACGCACTTTCTAAAAAAAAAAAAAAAATGAGGATACTTCATTCTTTTGTAACTACAACTCTTCCTCATTTTATTTGGGGGCTAGTGGTGCTGCCATGGCACCCATGATACCAACGCTGCGCACACCTGTGACAGGGTAAAAACAGAATGTACATGTGTACTTATTAACAAATAATGTGTTAGTTGGTAAAATGATGAGACATATACAATTATATGAGGTGTCATGTCCAGGTGAGTGAAGAGACCAAGGAAAACTGGGAGTCTACGGTATTGCCGAGCGTATCAGAGCTGTCCATCTTCAGCCCCGTGTACTCTGAGCAGCAGCAGACGTATGAGGGCAGCCACCCGTCCGACACAGACGACCTTGGTCTTGCCCTTAGTGATGATCTCACCCCTCCTGACCTCACCTGCCTGCTCGAGGAAGAGGCTAAAAGGGCTACAGGTGAGGACTTTCTACTCAACATATCTTATAGACATGCCGATTGATAGACGTCCTTAGCATACAGTATTTTTGTTTACCAAACAATTGGGGCCACAATATTCTGGTGATGATGTAAGTCTTCCCTCCAATCCTCAATGTTTATTGCTTACAGCTGTTTGGAGATATTTTTTGTTTGTTTATTAAACTTTTTAAGGTTCAGAAACTCTATCATGATTTTATTATTTGTCACAGGCCCTTGCCAGTGATGTCCAGTACATTTTATATCTTTGAATATAATTTGGTTTACTCTATCATGATTTTATTATTTGTCACAGGCCCTTGCCAGTGATGTCCAGTACATTTTATATCTTTTAATATAATTTGGTTAGATTTAATATTAAAATGTTGAGATTTAATATGTTTTTGTGAATAGGTATAGCGTAAATTAGAAATTACTTATTTACTTACTTACTCATTGGCATTAGGAACTCTAAAGTTCATTGCAGCACTTAAAAAAGTACACCACCTCTCCCTTTATAATGAGGTGGACTGGATATGTGGCAATGTACAGGCTTGTTTGTGTGTAGCAAAGATAAATTGCTCTGACGGATCATTTTATTGGAAAATAATTATTATATTATTAAATTGAAAAGTAAAGTGTAGCAGTAAACTTTGATATTGTTTTAAGGCAATGTGGTTAAAAAATATTGTTGAGGCCAGAAAAAAAAAGAGATACAAATTTTTTCCCCTTTTGGTGTTTTCTTAGCAAAATAAATGTTTTCTTAGAAACCTATTTTTGGTAAGAGCCCACAAGGTTTGAAAGGAGGAAAGGTGTTAGCTATTCACCCTGATTGTCCAATGTTCTCCTCCCTCAAGATCTCTTGTTGCTGCACTGCACTTATCCAGCTATCTGTGAAGCCACTTCATTGCCGGACAGCTACTACGAGGAGGGCCAGCCGGCGGAGGAGGTGGTGGAAGAAGGGGGTGTGGATGTGGACGATGGCTGGGAACCGTTCGACCCATACCTGTTTATCAAACACCTGCCTCCACTCACATTGGAGATGAGGGCCCGCTGCCCGGCACTACCGCTCAAAACTCGCAGCAGTCCAGAGTTCTCTCTTGTGTTGGACCTGGTGAGTACACTATTTTTCAGGACATGGTTATGGGTACAAGTCATTTTAAGTTTGAGTCTTAGTAATCAACTTAAAGTCTTACAACTGGGGGATTGCGAAGCATCGCAAACTTCAAAAAAGTTTTAACTTCATAGATAAAAATCTGGCTTTGACAATTGAGGGGGTCGGAGCAAAAACACACTAACCCTAATTTTAGGGAAAAATGTGTTAGAACGGATTTCCGGTACTAGTTTACCTCTTGATTTAAAAGTTGTTTATAGAGTTGGCCAAGACCCCTTTAGGATAGCTAATATTGATGGATACTCTATTAATTTTTTATAGAAAGATTTACAGATTTTAATGACGTTTAAATAGGGAAAATATCCCATCTAAATCTGTGAGGGTTATCATGTTTTTGCCCTGACCCCATCATTTATGAAGCTTCATCAATAAAAATATTGACTGATGAAATACTCATTTATGTTGTATTATTGCTATTCTGAGCTGGTTATGAATACAAAAAATTAAAATCCATATTAAATAATCTTGAGTACTTTAGTTGCATGTTGTGATAATAACTTGATTTATCAGCGTAGAATGTATTATTACAAACATTTTGTGCAATGAACCATTTTAATGTATAAAGTTTTTTTATATATATAAATAAGCACAATACACGAGGGGCAGCCCAAAATAAGTTTACAACCCATATATTTCAATTTGAACGGGTACTAAAGTTACCTGTTAAGTTGTAGGGGAACTACTGGTGTTGGAGGTATATAAACAAGAGCTCTTATAATATATGTATTTTATTTATTTTCTACTAAATTGTGGTAAACAGTGTTGAAAAGTAAAATATTTTTTTTTATGAAATTATAAAAACTCTACGAGACATTAAATAATTTCGCTATAGAGTTATTTATAGTGTTTTTCTATTTGAAAATATATATTTGACCACTATCACGAAAATTAAAATTAAAATTTAAGGATTAATATTCTGGTCACAAATTTCAAGTGACACCAACGTTAGAACAGCTATTACGAGGTGGTTGAAATCGCAAGGCAAAGAATTCTACAAGGAGTTAACAAACAAGTCCCGCAACTGGACAGTTGATGTCTTAACTGGGGTGGGGGGGAATATGTTGAAAAATAAATAAGTAAACATATGGAAATATATACGCTGTAAACTTATGTTTCCCTTTTATGCCTAATACAAGTAACAAAAAAATATTTGAACTTTGACTCGGCTTTGAGAATACTTAATATATTCAAATTGGATTCACTTGGAATTAAAAATTAGATTTTGCATACTAAACTACTATTTGAATGTGAATTTCTGGAGGGCTTTAATGATAAGAGAGAAAATGGTAAAAAAAAAAAAAAAGTACCATGTCTTACTACCCATTCGGATTATGCTCCTATGCATTAATGGGTTATGGATGGGGAAGGTTGAATTAAAAAAAAAAGTATACTCGCATTTGTGTGGAGAGTGAGTGGGAAACCATTTTTAAAAACCATCCTTAGCATACACCACTGGGATCAAACCACAATCTCCCCCATCATCGACAATCTAGTTTATTGTGAGAGTAGCACCTTAGACCATACGGCTACCAAAGCGGGTGTGGTTGTTAATGTCTGATTGAATGCAGGACGAGACACTTGTACACTGCAGTCTACAAGAGTTGGAAGATGCCTCGTTCAGTTTCCCGGTACTGTTCCAAGACTGCAGCTACACAGTATTTGTACGCACTCGGCCGTACTTCAGGGAGTTCCTCGAGCGTGTCTCCAATATGTTCGAGGTGATTCTTTTCACCGCATCCAAGAGGGTCTACGCGGACAAACTCCTTAACCTATTGGATCCTGCTAGAAGATGGATAAAGTATGTAGTATGGCCACTTTACTTAGCTAGGGAGGTAGCATTCTTACCTTGATTGACTACACTATGGTACTATCTTATAAGCCGCGCCATAGTGGAATAATGCGAGGTAGGTTTTCTATCTTTCAGAGTAAACGAAGGGTACATTTATTAGTAAGTTTACCTAGAAAAAATGTATGCCATACACTTGGTGGCTTATTCTAAGAATTCAAGGACAAACACAACTCGACCCGAAAATCTAAATTTACAAGAATGGGAACAAACTAATTTCACTTTGATAAACTTTAATAGCACACAATAACTTTTTTTTTTTTAATTTTTGGGCCTCAATTAAAATCAAAACAAGCCCTTGAATCAATTCAAGGCAGATTCACTATAAATTGAACAAAGAGTTTTTAACATACATTAGTTTGTTAAAAAAAACTTTTAAATATTACCACTGGTAGTTTTAATCCATTGATCACTGACTAGGTAGAGTGCATTCATAACAAGCTTGAACTTTTTTAATAAAACCCACAGCCCCACTCTTTGCCCATGAATGAACAAAAGAATTCGATTCAAATCTGTAAACAAAAGAAAAATGGCGCCAACCAGCCCTATTAAATTAAACATTGAAGGGAGGAAAAAAGGGCTCTTCTATCCTCCTTTCATTGTTTAATTTAATGTTTGGCGCCACTTTTCTTTTGTTTACATACCTACCAACGAACGTTTACCCTCGTCCATTATCTTCCTATTCTCTTTTTATGTACATTTTCCTTCTTTATCTTGTTTTTGTTCCATTTTTCTATTTTATTCAATAATACCACCTAAATTTTCAAAGCTACCATACCTTCAACAGTTTGGGATGTACTTCTAGCCACTTTTCAATGTTCAATTTCAAATCTGTTATTAAAAGTTTTAATGTATGAATACACTTCTAAGCAATTTTTTCTAGATACCGTCTTTTCCGAGAACACTGTGTTTGTGTTAATGGCAACTACATAAAGGACCTGTCGATCTTGGGGCGAGATCTCTCCAAGACAATCATTATTGATAATTCGCCGCAAGCTTTTGGCTACCAGGTAATGTGTTTGTGTGATTTTGTTTGTTCCTGATTTTATAGGAAATATTTGTGAAACTGTACACTACCAAAACTCTTATAGTCATTAATTAGTCAACTCTGGTGCTCAAAACATAAACAATAACTAAAAAAAACTAATTCCAATCACAGGAGCAACTAACAAACCTTTCTATGATTTAACTAATCCTGTCAAACAGAATCTTTATTATCCTTTGGCACATTCTTATCCTCTTATCTAATATAGATGAGCAATATTTGGAGTTGTGCAACCAAGTTGAGACTAAAAACATGTCTGCTCCTCAAAATAGAATTATTCACTCACTATATCAGTTACTTGCTAGGGAACCTACTAGGACAATTAAAATTTATAAATGCAGTATTTGGAGTTAATGCCTCTTGATAAATTAATTATTTATCAAAATGGTATTCACGCTTAAAAAATTAGTCAGACACCCTAGCTCAGTCGGTAGCGTGTCTGCAGTGGTAGCGGGTTTGATTCCCGGCATGGCCGAAAACTTTATCATTAGTGAAATGTGGGTTTACCCTTTCACAGTGATGAATCAACGTCCGGGGATTGGATGTTGTGCCTGTAATAGTTTTAAGATTATAAGGCATATGAAGCTACAACAGGCCTAGCCAGCCGGTAGTGGAAAATATATGGCTTGAATAAACATCGACCCGGATCATAGGATAGAAACATTAATGGATGTAAAAAAAAGTAAAATATCTATTACCACACACATTCCAAAACTATCTAGAATAAATATTATTTACATTATACTGCTATTCCTTTTATTATAAATTACAAAATATAATATATATTTCTTAAGAGCATGTCCTACTTCCTGTTCAGGCTATATGCAAATGTACTGATTATGCTAATTAGTTGAGGAGGAAAGTTGAATTTTAAAGGAAGTTTACCTACATTTGTATGGAGGGAAAGTGGGAAACCATTTAAGGAAAACCATCCTCATTACAACAAACCAGGATTTGAACCCCGATCTCTCTGTCTCATCGGCAGTCTAGTCTATTGCGAGATTTATGTCTTAGACTAAGGGGCCACTGAAGCAGGTCAAAATATACTGTAAATGTTTTGGTCCCTAATTAATGAAAACATTATTTCCAGCTGGAGAATGGTATTCCCATTGAGAGTTGGTTTGTCGATCAGTCAGACAACGAACTAATGAAGCTTTTGCCTTTCCTCGAGGACCTTGTTCATATGGTAAGTTGCAATTTTATTTTGAATCACTCTCTTTTGCAAAATGAATAATCCTGAATTGATTTTATCTAGGTGTGTGTGAGTCTTAATAGTTTGAATAAAATTTGAATGAAAACAAAGGAATTTGATACCGAGTATTACAGAAAATCTTTCAATTTTGATTTCTGTCAATAGATCTATAATTGAATCATAAACACAAGCATACAATTTTTTTTAAATATTATTTTTCTAAAAAAGTTTAAGCGCACAAATTCTGATTTTCAATTAAGTTTAACATAGCTATGAGCTCTATTTTTTTAAATCAGACAAAAGGGGTTATTGAAGGACTTTCTCGGGTAAGATCTTAAAATACAATTTAAAATAACCCACTCAAATTTTTCAAGTTTTGTAAAAGGTTATGAGTCTAGTTTGAACAACTGTTAAAACTCGAAATTTTGAGTTCAATAAAACCTAGCTTGATAGTACCTCAGCCCGAAGATAGTACCTCAGTAGCCCGAAATTCCAGGTAATCCTAACACAATTTTTGGAAAATGGGAAAAAGAGAAACTAAGCTATGTCAAATGAAATAATTTATCGCTTAACAAACTTAAATTTAAAAGAGAATTGTAAGAAACGGTGATATTATTACGTAATAATATAATATTTACATATTTGGAAGAAGGAACAGGAAAGATGGATAGAAAATTATGTTTTTTTGTATGTTATATGTTTTCTATCCACCTTTCATGTACCTACTTAAAATATGTGTAGCAAAATACCTCAAAAAGTGAAAAGAGGTTTTCTTTGAAGGGAAATATTTACACGCTGTAGTAAACACAATGTTTTCCTGTAACTAAAAATAATTACTGTAATCTAAAAAGTTATACTGTAAATTAAATATGTGTTGAATCTGAATAATAATTTTTTTTAAATCTCAAATCCAAAGTTTAAAGTAAAAATATTTAAAATTAATTTAAAAAAATTCGTATGAAGCCACTATATAAACATTTTTTAATTTAATTAGTTATATTAGTGTAATTTTGTCCTTTTTCTTTTGTGATTTCGTTACGCTCCAAAATACAAAAGTGAGTTAAAAGTTTATATAATTCCTACTACCAGTCGCTTGAAATTATTATTTGCGATCAAGGATTTCATAATAACTATTTGAGATTCTTATGAATCTCAAATACCATAGGATTTGAGGAAGCAAGTGTTCAAACGTCCCATCTCTACTGTAAATATAACACTATAGGACATACTTTGTGTTGTACATCGGTTTAACAAATGTAAATTTTATAAAACTCATTCAACTGTAATTTAGAATTTGTGAAAATACTCTGTCTCACTACAGACTTGTCCATATTCTCCGCTTAATCCTAACAAGTAGGGGTCTGTGAGATTGGTTTTTTTTATTCGAGTCGAGGAGTATATTCATAATTTTAAAATGTTAAAAGTATATTAAAACACATGTTCTTAAAATATGAATGACACTCATTTTTATAAAGAGTAAATACTTTTGAAAAAAAAAAAAGTTAAACAATGGAAATAATGGTTTTTAAATTAGAAATAACACTTATAAAACACAATTTAAAAATAAGAACAACACTTAAATAAAAATCTAATCTAAAAATAATTAAAATAATTTTACACTCATGTCTTTAAGGACATTAACATTACACTAACAATTATAAAAAAAAGGTAATAAAATGAATAATTGCATGATGGCTTGGAATTGTATAACAAGACAGTGTAGAAACACTGTACGATGATGTAAAGTAAGTTATAGTGAAGGAAGTGAACCTGAAAGGATAGTTAGGTCAGGCCTAGATAGGAACAAATACGCTTCTCTCTTCATGTCTTCTTAAACTTTCCCACTTCTTCAAAACTTCCACAGTTGCATTATAATTTGAATTTTCAGGAATATTACTTTTTCATTGATGTCTCTTCTAATGAAAAATAAATATTTCCGAAAATTCAAAACAATTTGCAACTGTTGAAGTTTGAAGAAGTGGGAAGTGTAAAAGTGTAGAAAAATAGAGAAGTGGGTTTGTTCCTATCTAGGCCTAACCTAACTTTCCTTTCAGGTTGTCTTCCTTCACTATCACTTTACATTATTGTACAGTATTTCTACACTGTCTTGATAAAAAGTTAATAAAACCGACATTTTTATAAGCTAATATTTCCTAAAAATATGCTTCATTAACTTAATTTATCCTATAAGAAAACGTAAGAATAATAAACAAAGAAATTTGAAGTGTTTCGTATTTCGTTTATTATTCCTTAGTGTAATCGTGCATAATCATGTCTTCTGTTCCATTTCCATTCCTCTATGCGCATTGTGCGGACTCTCAGACATTATTTTACTGATAAATTTGCTTCAATTCAATTTTTAATGCTTATAAAAGTTGATGCTGATACTTTAAAATGAAAAAAATATGACTAAAATAATATTTCTAACAAACAATATGAAGTAGTAAATGCTTTTTAATATAAGTGTGGTGAGTTTGGTAAAATATGTATTGCAATAAATAAGATCAACATTGATTTTAAACAAGATAACCAACATAATTCTATAACTAAATAGTTACTAAACTAGAGCTAGTTTTGTTGCTAAACTTATTAATTAATACGAGTTTTAAATATCTTAAGTTTGAAAAAAATTTAATATAATAATATATTCTTGATATTACATTTTTAATTTAACATAAATTATTTTTTTAGAAAGGGACCAAGTAAAAATAGTAAAAAGAATCATTCAATTATTTAGTAATCTTCTTAGCTATTTTTATATTCATTGTTTTGTCATGGCAACACAAGTCAACAACTTCATTCAAGTATAATTCAAAATGGACGACAATATTGAATAAATTTACAGGTCGAAAGTGGTTTTAAAGCTTTATTACATTATTAATGTGAAAATTGAAATTAATTTTTAACAATTTACTGTAGTTTCATACCCGTAATTTTGTCTGGATGATGGCTTAATTGTTTTTTTGTTTTTTTCAGAGGGAAGATGTTCGACCTCATATTCGAGATAAATTCAAACTGTTCAGCTACTTGCCACCTGATTAGGTTTCTAATGGAAGTGTTGCTTGAACAAGATGTGGCATTTAGGGAACAATGGAGACTGCTTTTTTTTTTATATAGACAAACATATAAAAATAATAAAAATATATAAACTGGCATGCAACTAAACGGAAGAGGCAAATCTCAAACCAGATAACTTGAGACTTTTTAACAGAGGTTTTTTTTACTGAAGGTCAATAAACTAAGAAACTTATAAACTCCATAGTAAAATTTGTAAATATTTACCCTTAACACAGACACTTAAAAGTGCACCATTTTAACACACATTCAATTAGCAATCGTTGTAAAGTATTAAACTGGTACAAAGAAAATGTCTACTCTCTATAGTAAAACACCTTCATACTTAATGCAACAAAGACTTTACGACAGCTATTTTTCTCTGCTGATGTAGGAATATTAAACAAAGAAAGATAAAATATTTAATATGAAAATTAGCTCTAACACCTGAAAGAACTTGGTGGGAGTGTAGGGGATGCAAGAAAATGTGTTTTTGCAGTTATTGTAGCAAAACTATTTTGGTCAAAATAAATCAAATATTACTCAAGTAGAAACATAGAATTTAATTTTATTCACAAGGTGATATCAACAGTTCTTGAATATCTCGCTTGAGCATAGCGGCATTAAGATGGAAAAACTTTTTTAATGAAGATCAAGAGTTGTTATTAATTTCAGTTAACCCTTAACAGATATTCCATAATTTGTTGAGGTCACCATGTGAATGAAATTAAATTCTTATGTTTTTTCTTGAAAATTATTTGATTTATTTTGACAAAAAAAGTTTTGATTTTATCATTCGAAAAAACCCTGACCTTTCTCACTTTACCTACATCCCACCTTAATCGAATGGCAGGAAAATGTTATAGTACAAGTTTGATGTTTTATAAATAAAAATATTTATAGCAAAGAAACAGTTTGCTGTATAAACATTGATAGTTTGTAAATAATGTTGTGTAATAAATACATATTGAAATATGAAGTCTATCACAATGAGTAAAGAGTGTCTTTACAATTTAATGATCAAAAATCATTTACAGGGCAAAACATCTACATTTTAATTAGAATCAAAATTTACCTTGAAATAACTATTTTTTAAACTTAATAATTTTTCTTTTCTATTCTTCACCGTAATATCTCAGTTATATTTTCAATAAACTATTTGTAATTTGAAGTTTTTTTTACATACAAATTTAAATAAATAGTTTGGGGGAAATGTATTTTATTTTATGCTTCAAATATATATTTTTAACACATCATGGATCAAAATAGCAATAGAAAATAATATTTTAATTTTAAACTATAAGAAGCTTTTTTAAATTTGATGGTTTAATTCAACTAGTGTTTTAATACCAAATGCATATAGTAAAGCGTTTTAGGATAGTTTCTAGGTTATGTAACACACTCTCTGCTCCTATATTGCCGAAATGATGGATGTTGTATAATTCAGGTGACCTGTTCTTGTAACCCATTTGTTCATCGCAATACTTTGATGGCAGTTGTGTGGTTTTACTACTGTGCACATTATGTATGGTCTTTTTACAATACAATGACCCGCCTTGCTTTGGTTGCTGCATGGTCTAAAGCGTCGCTCTCGTGTTAGACTGGGCTGCCGATAATAGGGAGATCAAGGTTGGAATCCCATTTAGGTGTACTGAGGTGGTTTTTTTATTCTAAATGATTTTATACACTTCCTCCATGCAAATGTGGGTTCATTTTTTTTTAGCACCACGTCCTAGTACTCGGTCGGGTTGTAGGCTTATGTACTAATTATGCTAATGGTTTTAAGGATTTGGAGGGTTATATTTATAGGAAGTGTACCCACATTTGTGTGGAGGGGAGTGGAAAACTATTTCGGAAAACCACCCTCGGTACACCCGACCAAGATTCGACCCTTGATCTACCTGTTATCGGCAGTCTAGTCTACTACGAGAGTAGTGCCTTAGACCATGTGGCCACCAAAGTGAGTATTTAATAAATTCAACCTTCCTCATTCGTAACACACTAGTGTATTTATAAGTACATATGTATACAACCCAAACATGTAATAGGACGCGGTGCTAAAAAAAAAAACAATAACTATGATACACTGCCATGACCGAATTAGATTGTTTCACTATTGTTTACTCACTTGGGTCAATGTATTTTTATACTTATGCTTGTCTAAGTTTAGATGTATTTTTAATTACTGTGACTGTGTAGTGGCTTACTTTTAAAATTTAATGGTCTTCAATTTTGAAATGTGCCATTGTTTTAGTTTGGTAGCTACATAAATAATTATCACTCGAAAGCTTGAATCTCACAGACATATTTCACAAATATTTTTGTCTAAATTTAAATCTTAATATCAATTCTATTCTGAAAAATGGACAGTTAATTTGCTTCGGTAGTAAAAAAAAAGACCAACACGAGCTACCCGATTTGACTGCATAACTGCCATGGTAATTATCACATTTGTGCCAGTTTATCTCTGAGGAAAACCTCTTTCCGTTTTATGAGGTAATTGTATTATATTTGGAAGAAGTCACTTTTTTTGGGTTTATTTTATACTATTGTTCTGTGTTAAATACATACATTCTGATCATCAAGTAAAATTATGTTTATTGCTCTGTATTCTTTAACATATAATTTGAATTTGCCTCTTTAAAATGGTAAATACCAAGAATATTTACCTATTTTGCACACAAAAAAACAACAGCATGTATTGAGTTAATCATTATAAAACTAGGTATACAAACATTTCACTAGCGAAAAAAAAGTATTTAAATTAGGAGGGATGGCCAGCACACTTACCTTAGTGATAAGAGGGTAAAAATGGTTGAGATAGGATATTAAAAAAACCCACACATTTTTAAAGAGCTGCTTTCACTGACACAGACAGCCTATTCAAGTTGAGATAGACTGATGCTCTTGGTTGGACTGCAAGGTTGACTGTCAAGAAACATGCGTGAACAATAAGTCATCCATCCAGAAACAATAAAGCAAAAATAAATAGATTCATACAAGCTTGCAATTGTCAAGCCTAAGGGTCAGTTTCAAAGTTAGACTTAGCATGTCTTAAGTGCAGTGCTATAATAAATAACCCACTTCTGTGGCCACACGATTCAAGGTGCTACTCTCACAATAGACTAATCTGCCGAAGACGGGGAGATTGTGATTCGATCCTGGGTCGGTGTACTGAGGGTGGGTACACTTCCTCTAAATTCACCCTTTCTCATCCCTAACATATTGGTGTAATTAGGATCGCGCTGTATTTGGTAAAGTGCTGCACTTGAGGTGTACTAAGAATTTGATGATCTGAGTATTTCACAGATTCTTTTTTTTTCTTAGTAAAAAAGCACAAAATAAAACATTCCTTTTTCAAATAATTCACAATTATTCTTAAGATACTAATAGCTTTCATTTGATGTTTTATATTCAAATAAAGTCATATATTAAAACGGTTTTCATGAAGCAATAAAACATTTATATCAAAATCAGAATGTTGACTGTAAAATTATCTATTCAAATGAAAAGCAGAAAATCAATATTTTCTTAGGAATGAACAAAATTAAAATATACTGAAATACGAATTAGATTGAATCCACCTTGTGCTATTTTAAAGGGTGTTGCAAGTAGGCATTTTTCACTTTGATTTGAGTTTGAATGAAAACATTGAGTTTTTATAGAATTCGGGTAATATTGAGCAATATGTGTACTTGAAATATCTCAGTTAAGCCTTTTGTTAGTAATATATCCATGCACAAAACACAAATTTTCAAGAGTGATTTTTTTTTGTGAAAAAATTTATCACACAAATTAGTTTTTGACTAAAATAAATTTAAATATAGTTTTATGAAATGAATTAAATAAACAACCATAGAGCCATCCAAGAATCATCCCGTGCTCAAGGTCATTCTTCATTCATATTTTAACTGAAAAACTTGCTGAAATTGTCAGTTACACAAAATTATGAGCAATCTATTAAGATTGCGAGTTATTGCTATATAATTGATTTTAATTAATTATGTGCTTTCAAATAATAAAAGGAATTATTGAGGGATTATAATTGATGTGAAATAATATTTTAGAAATTAAATCAAATTAATTAAACTGAATTTTCAAGTTTGTAAAAATCTTCTGATTCATGTTTGAACAACTACCAACACTCGACTCGAACTCTAATTTTTGAGTACTTCCACACCTCTATTTTGATTAAATTTTAGGAAAATTGATTCCCTCTGCAGATGGTCAGGATTGAACCTTTTTTTTTGGTTAGGTTGACATTAGAAATCCTCGCCTGTTGCTGCCGTAGTTTTTGTTGCCAGTTGTTTTTATCATAGATTTATTGATAGCTTTGTATTCCCATTCATGTGAATGTTTGTGAGTTTATTTTTGTTCTTATATTTTTAAAGATACTTCTGTAATCTTTATTAATAATGATGATATTTTGTATATAGTTAAGTAAACTTTATTCAGGGTGGCCATTCCATAGTTAAAATAAAATTTAAGCATAATTCCTGGTTGTTTAAAAGTTTTATCCCCATGTTTTGAGATTTTGAACAAATTATTCTGAATAATTTTTGTACTTAAGAAAAAATAACAAAAAATAATAATAATTTGGACATCCCTACGAGTTATTTAAAGTTGCCCTTGCCTGAAATTTTTTTTTAGAAAATAAGATGCTCATAGAAACAATTTAGAGTAGTCCTCGCTTTTAAATTCCTGACAGACGGCAACACTCAATATATTTTCTCGGGTTTTTTCCCAATGCACAAAACTCAAGCAAAGTTCCCGGTTTGGCCACTCTTTTATTGTAATCGAGCATGTATAATCAATCCCACAACATTTCAAAACATTGTTAGCTGATTTGTTATAATTTTTGTTGTTAACACATTTGTCTTCATGTGTGAATATATATTCTCCAACCTGAACAATTTAAACATTTATCAACACTTGGATTCCATGAAATTAGTGCAATGTTGCCAACATTATTATTTATGAGAGAACTGTAAAATATATTAATAACCTGTATTAATCTCTGTTGTCCGATTGGTTAGTAAGATAAGGTTTTTATGGCTGTTCATTTATTATTTTAATGAAGCATCTCATTACAGATAAACATTACTTTGCTTTAGAGAAGGTTCACTTCATTCATCTTGAATATATGTTAGAGGTGTCCTGGAATTTTGTCAAAACTTTTTAAATAAAGAGAAAAAGTTTTGACAAAATTCCAGTAAACCCTTGACATATAGTCAAGATCTGTTGATATTGACATGTGCAGAAAACTAAACTCTACGTTGCTACTGGAGAAATATTTGATTTATTTTGGCCAAAAAATATCAATTTTATAAAAACTGTAAAAACACTTGCGCTCCCTTCTGCCGCACCTTAACGCTAACTTAACTTTCACTTGTGAATAAGTTAACGTTCACTTTATAGTAAGAGTTGTCTTGGGAGATCTTTAACGTTAGGTGAACTATAAGTGAAGGGTATCATGTGATCTAGCCAGCCAACCAAGTTAACACTGCTATTTAGTACTTCATCTGTTTCGCAAGTATCGTTACTTCATTTGTTTATAGTGTATGCAAGCTAGATTTTACTTTTAAATCACGATTGAAGATGAGTATAATATAACACAAATAGGAAAAGTAGACAGTGCAAAAAAACCTAACCTCAATGCAATTAATTTGAATGGTAAATATTTTATTGAAATGTAATTAAATATCTCAAAAGTAAACAATACATATAGTCACAGATAACACTGTTAACATATAGTACAGATCACAGATTAACATCTATGCTCTCTAATGCTGATGTTTGGCTCAAGCCGTTACATTAAGTTACGTGAATAGTGATAGCCCGCTGGTTTCTTTATGATAAGTGAAGTATAAGTGAACGTTACGTTAAGTTAAAGTTAAGTTTATCATGATTCCAGCATTATAAGCTATATCATAGTGATACAATGTAAGGTAAGTATGATTTTTCATAGGAAGCCCATTATTTGAAAACTTGGAACTATTATTACCACAATGGCAGAAGTAAAAATATTACAATTGTATTTACATTCTTATCCGTTTGATTAATACTCTAAAGGGTACTTATTCAATAATCCATTGGAAACTTTTGATAAATTTCTAGATGAAATTCTTAATCAATAAATCAAATGAGACCTTTTTAGAATGCTAAATTTTAGTGACTTTCAGTTAAAGCTAGTCATAAGTGGGCCTCCTATAAAAATCAAGGTTTACCTTTCAGGGTAAATGGAGGGTACAATAAAAAGGAATAAAAACATGTAATTCTATCACACTGTCCTTTACCTTCTTTAATATAGCATATTATTTACTTCGGAGTGTAACAAAGTCTATCCTTTAAAAGTGTTAGATAAATATTATTAATATGAACTTTTCAAGTTAATTAATAAATCAGAAAAATTTGTGGTTTTTTGTGTAACACATGTTACAATCCTTTTGGACAATTTGCAGAAAATTGAGTTATTTCTCATGCCATCTTGAAAAGTAAGGAAATTATTCTGATAAAGTAGACTTCTAAACCTTTTCTCATCATTTGTCTTCATTGTTTAGTGTAGTTTAACAAGCTCAGATGACCCATTGAAGTGCAGAATATTTTAAAGGGATTTTTTTTGTGATTTTATATGTGTTTAATACTTTTAAATTCATATATTTTTAGTTTGTTTTTTCAGTATTAAATGTTTGTAAATGCATCTATTTGTTTTTTTATTTTAATGGCAAAAGGTGTTTTTTATAAAGATTCCCAATTTATAACATTGTTCCAAAGGTAAATATAGATCTATTTTATTCTGACAGTCAACTGCGTTGTTGAACTTTATTTTCTCACCCTGACTGTGTTGTTGAAAGCTTAAGAGACCCAATATATGTATGTATTTTTATTTAAATATTTTAGCTATGTGTGTTTAAGGTAAATATTTATACTGAATAAGTCAAACCATCTTTTTTATCCCCCAATAGTGTAATCATATATTTATTTCCTAAGGATTCAGGACAAATTTATTTTGCTTACATACTTTTACTGTTATAAAAAAAAACAGTGAGCGCGCACAAAAAAAAGTTATGTTATATTAATATCTAATTGGCTATGATTTAGTAAGAGTTAAATGAAGTTTCATATAGTCTAAAAATCAATTTGTTTATTTTCTCTTCCAATTTTTGAAGGGACCATTTTTTTCATATTTTAGTTTTAACATGTACGACTGTTTTCTCAAGAGTGATAGTTGTCTGAAGTTCTTTGATTTGTTGGGATGAAGGCTGAAGCTTGTATTTAAGTAGATCTACATAAAATTGTATGTTATACCAAGTATTTTTATGTTATTATGAAATGTACTTAAATTGGAATATTTATATTTATCAATTTTTAATTATTTTTAAAACTTAAATGAAGTTTCTCAAAATAAAATAAATAAATGTTAAAGTGAAATGATTTTGATTGAAGTTGATTCAACTTAAGACGGAACGCTCAAATCCAATGGTATTTTGAGATATTTGTAAGAATCTCAAATATAATTAAGACCCTGACTTGATATAGAACAAATAACTTCAAGCCATTGGTAAAATATATTATATAGACTGGTAGAGAGTAACAACACCAAAAAGGATAAAATTGTATTGATATAATTAATTAACTAAAAATTGATCTTGTTTAAGACATAGTAGACATGGCAAACAAAATAGTATTTGTCGGTGGTACCAAGCCCTGGAACAACAATTCTTTTTTAAATTCAGTAGTATAATTATATTTGAATTTTGATTCGAGATTTGAAAGAAGAGAAATATAGGATTCGAGCCCTCTTCTAACTTCAAAGCATATTTATTTGTGAGAAACAGTTTATTGAACACTCAATTATAAATTTATTTATACTGTTGATGTGTTGCTTTAACAACCGATTGTTTGTATGTGTGTTTATTTTTTGTCTGCATTTGATTATAAAAAAAATTGATCACATTCTATGAACAAAAAAGAATTATATCAGTTATCTTAATAGTATAAGATTTAGAAATTTTGATTATTCAGTTTGTGTTTATGACAAGCTTGGACCACACAATATTTTAAAGAAAATTTATATGACACTATAAATAATAAAATAAGATTCTATTAATGTGCACACACAATATAATTGGCATTTATTTTTAATAACTCTAAACTTAGAGGGTTTAAATCTCTACTATTGCAATGACCAGTTTCAGATAGCTCAAATGAGTATTTTAATAAAATTTGAGGAAAGCAATTTTAGTATTTATTTTATTGACACAAGATGAAGCCAATACCAAGTTTTTTTTTTATAATCACACAGTTTATAATATGACTAATATTAATAATAAAACTAAGTTTTTATATTTCAAGCACCAAACTGTATTATATGTTTAAAAAAAATGGTGTGTTGACCATTTTACATTTTTGTATTATGTAAAATGGGTAGTGAACCTAATTAATTTTCGGATTCGGCGAATTTTTGCACTTCACTGATGAACTAATGTATAATCATTTTGGCACTGCAATATGAATAATTCACCGTAATTTAGAATCTTTCACTGCATGGTTGGTTACCTGTTACTGTAATTGAATTTTAATTTGGATTCAACTTTTTAATATGTTCACAACTAATCTTAATGGGTAAATAAATACTGTTAAATAAAAATGTATAATGACATAAATAGTAATACTGTAACATGTTTTCATAAAAGTGCAATAATGTGTTTGTTCTGAAAATCTAGTTTTCTGATCAAGAAATCTGTACAATCATAAATAATTTGATTTATTTATACCTGCACCCGTAATTCCGTTTTCTTTTAAAGTTCTTTACATTAAATACGACAATGTACAAACTAAATTTTATGTACTATAGAAAAGTACAAATTAATTGCCTCTTCCATATTTAAAACTGTTATTATTAGCACAGCGTCTTACTACCCATTCTGGTAATCTTGATCAGAAAAATTTATCATTTTCTGAAATTGTTTTTTCCATTTGAATAAATTTTTTAGTTATTGGGCACATCCTATGTATACGCTTTAATTTTGTTCTTAAAAGGAATCACTTCATGTTTAAAAAAATAGATTATCTCAAAAGTGAAAAGATTTTCTTTTGATTAATAAAATTAATCTTGGTGAAGTAATGGGTTTTATTCGGATAGAGGATAAAACTATGGGCGTCAGAAATAAACAATTCGAGTAGTTCATTAGACACACACAATATTCTGGACATAAACACTTTTTATAGAACAGAATTTCATTTATGTTTGAGTTGTACACTTACGTATTAATTACGCTAATGTGTTAAGGGATTATGAAAATAGAATTTATAGTAAGAGTGTAAAACCAATTTGGAAAAACGATTCTCAAAACACCCAACTGAGATTCAAAACCTGATCTTTCAGTGACCATCAGTTAAGTATAGCGTGTCTATTAGACAGTTTGACCACTTGACGAGGGTAAAATTTTTTTAAAAAAAAGCAAGTTTGAATAACTCTGTAGAAGCAGACTGTGATAATTTTTTAATTATTTGGGTTATTTAACATACACTTTCTAAGCCAAATGATTATACCAGCAGAAACAACTTACAAATTAACTTAATTCTAGAACAGACACAGCACCAAGTATCGTGGATATTGATTCATCACTTGTGAAAAAGGAAGCCCCAATTTCACCTGTAATGAGTTTTACGGTCATGCCAGGAATTGAACCGTACACCCATAACAAAGAATACATGTCGAGCTAAGATCTCAAAACTCTGACTGATGATTGCAAACAAAAGCTGTGGTTACTTTTATTGAAAGTGAAATGGACTAAGTGTATCTGGTTTTATATAAATGATGATTTTGGATTTTTTTAAAAAAATGTACCCAATTAAATATATGTAAAACAGAAGAAAATATAATTCAGAAACCCAAAGGATGCTTTTACTATACAACAATGAACTTTTCATTGTTATTTGGCCATTCAACGACGGTATTAAATGGATATTGTGATGAGAATTTATTTATACTTTTTCTTTTTCAAAATAATGGATTTAATTAAAACGAACAATATTTTAAGACTTAAAACATAATTTATAGTAGTCTACAAAAAGGTGTACATCTTAGAAATACAATCAATAGTCAATGAAGTGTTATTATTTTCTTTAGCACTAGGTTAGGTTATCTGCATAAGTACTAATTAGGCTAATGGCTTTGGCATGAGGAAGGTTGGAGTTAAAGGAAGTGTACCCGCATTTGTGTGGAGGGAGAGTGGAAAACCCCACTCCATACATCCGACCGGAATTCTAACCTTCCAATCATTGGCAATCCAGTCTATTACTAGAGTGACACCTTAAAACATTCGTCCAGAGAAGGTCAAAATGAATAATATATTATGTCAGTTGGCTTGCTGAATCTTAAGCTTAAGAGATTACAAACATTTGTCCCATATTTAAAAATGAATATGATATATATTACGCAAATGATGATAGGGAGGAGGGTATATCGTAAAAAAAAAGTACCTAAATTGTGATAATTTCTGTAGTGTCCTTATATCAAAAAACTAACTTTTTAAATGAATCATTGCAAACTGGTGTTAAGAAACTGAACAAAGAGAGGGGCTAGCTTTGTCACATCATTAGTAGGATGTAATTTGGTGTACGCCAGAAATTGTCTTCTGAGTCTGGCGAGTTTTGACGGGGTGAGGCTAGAAATGTCTGGGATTAGCACGCAGCCCTGGTAGCCAGGGAGTTTTATTTCACCTTCCAATCCCAGTTTCTGTGCGGAGAGGATAGCCTGCAAAATGCACATTAACAGGTGTGTGAAAGTAGCTACGAAAACTACCAAATAAATTAGAGATATCACGATACCTGGTTTTATTGATTCCGATTCTTAAGTTCAACCTCGATTCTTCGGTTCTTGATTCCTATTTTTTAATATTTCCTTATTTATTATTTTTCCAAGCATTATTGCATAGAAAATCTAACGTGCCTGATACCATACTCTCCCCTAAATGCGAAACTTGAACTCGACAATTACAACACATGATTGCTTGAAACTTTAATCTTACAATCTTACAGTCTTCAAAACTAAGAATTCAAATAAACTCAAAATTAATTCAATAAATTGCGGATTTTATAACGGAAAGAAAAACACATTTCACACGTCACAAAAATTTAAAGTCCACCATAATTGATCCTAAGCACATTAGCTCAACAGAAATTAGTGATGAAGTATTGGCAATGACACATTGATAATCTATAGAATTAAAATAAATATAACTTATTTTGCTCCTTTTTTTATTAACTATGTCGATTTTTGTTCCATTTTTATTAAACTTGTCTTATTCAAGGAGCTAAATAAAACAATAATTGAAAAGCGACAAAGAATATAATTACAGGAGGGTGGCCATTTTAACTTGATAGGTATATCATAGCTTTTGATGTACACGTTGTGATATATCAATTAATGATAGATTTATTGATATATTACGGAAATTGCCATTCTAGTATATATGTATTATATATCAATTGTTTGTTTAGAATCCAATTTAATTTAATTTAGCAGCGCGTCTTACTACTTGTTCGGGTTATACGCTTAAGTACTATTTACACTAATGGATTAAGAATTGGGAAGGTTGTATCCAGAAGAAGTGAACCCGAATTTGTGTGGGGGGAGAGTGGAAAGCCATTAAGGAAAAACCACCCCAGTTCACCCGACCGAGATTTGAACCTGGATCTCCCCATCCTCGGCGGTTTAGCTTAACACAACTAGCACGTTAGCCAACTACGCCATCGAGGCGGGTTGTTTAGAATTGATTCATATATTCTGACAGTTTCACTTAAATTTGATTAAAAAAATATTTTTTACCTCTTAATACTGTCATAATGTCAGGTCGTATATTCGAGACCATTTAATTTTCATGTAGAACACCTCAAAATGATAGGGACGTATTATATTTGGGATCGTACCATATTCGAGCCAATATGGTATATTTACAATGTGCCGGTATTTAAGTGAAACGGCAACTAAATTAATATGAGAGATAATCGATTATTACCTATTTTGAATGTTGCTGTTTTGTTTAGTCGCGAGTTTTATTGAGACCTAAGAATTGAATAGCGAGAATCATAATATTAGGATCGATTCTCGATTCTATCCATACCATTAAGAATCGAGGGTGCCGAAGAATCAAGTTTGACAGCCCTAAAATAAATCTGTAATGGCGAAACAAAATACACCTTAATTTTAAATTAATTCAAGGATCAAAGGTTGAACAATGTTTAAGAATAAAAAATTAATTACTTTAAAGTAAATAATTATTTGAGCACTTTATCGGTTCATCTTCAATTTGTTAGAATCCAAATTGTTAAAACTAAACTATTTTTTACCTACATAATGGATTAAAAAAAACTTGTGCCTAATTCAATTGGTTCACTTTCCTTCACACAAATTATTGTAAATTTAAGCTTTTTTTTTATTTTTAAATGTGGTAGAACTGCTGTATAGTACTTTCTCATTATTATCGGTAAATGATGGCTGTCCTCTTCTAAAACTGCTCAATTCTTTGCGCTTTAGTTCTTAAACTGTTCTAACACAGACTAGTTATAACTAATGAGAAGGGTAGAATGGTGGAAAGAGAAGGTAAAAACCCAAAGTGAACATCAAAATATTGCAATCATCCAAAATTTGAACCCTGACCTCTTCGTCAACAATAAACCAAGTGCTAAACTCAGTGTGGATAAGATAATTTTTGAAAGCCGTATCCAAAATATTGTATTGACAAATCAAATACAAATATTTCTAAAGGCAATACTTTGTCAAACATTTAAAATATAATTAGAAAACATTAGTCTTTGTCTCTCAAAGCGTGGTTAGACTCAAATTGGAATTTAGCATTTTATTGGCAAAAATAAATTTATAATCAGCTCAGAATTGTAAAACTAGTAAAAATTCTTATGGGAAATCAGAGATTACACATCTTATATTAAATTAAAAATTTTATAATAAAACTACAAGCACAATGATACAATCGCTTAATATAATTCATTCATGACCTTAGTTAACTTTGATGGCAGCTCAAAAAGCTACTAGAAACAGTCCCTAATATATCCCTACGCCAATAGCTGGCATCTATCACTTTGGATAACTGTAATGAAAACAGATGGTAATATATGATTGAACTAGACTACTGTGGTTAACTATCACAATTTTATTTATATTTATTTGAGGTTGGGAACAAAGCTTATTTATTGTTTTATTTCACGCTAAAAAAATATTCACAGCACTTTCACAAATGGTCTAACGAAAATAGCTTCAAAATGGCGACCGACAGATTTAAACCATGTGGTTGAACATGACGGAAACAAGATTTTGCACTATATTACACATAGTCAATAACGTTCCAAAACGAAGAATAAATACTTTTAATTATGAATCAAATAGCCGAAGCTATTATTTATGCTTTTTAGTGAGGAATTCTCCATCTAGATATCATCTTCTGAAAATTGAAAAATGACACCTGGACACTGAAAGCTCAGTGGTTAGAGCATTGGCGTACTAACCCAAAGGTCCTGGGTTCGATTCCCGTGTCCAGGTGTCATTTTTCAATTTTCAGAACTTGTAATTATGTTTAAAATATTATTTCAAATTGGATAAAAAGAAATTATTATATGTAATGAAATAGTATGAGAACACTTAAGTTGGCGTTATTTTAAATGTAATGTATTAAAAAACTTAACATTTATAACAAAACAGTGATCTTTTACAAGTGTTGGCAACCCAAAACCTAAACATATGATATTTGAACTGTCATCCAGGTAAAAACCCATCATAAACAGACTCAAGATCCACCAAGAAAATCAGTGTCAAGCTGGTCCATAAGGCACAAAATGTGGTAAAACAACTTACAGAAACTATATCCTGTGTTACACGATCCAAATCGTACAGAAAATTTGTTGATGACAAAGGGGCCTGAAAACAAAATGTTATTTGATTAGTAAAATAGTATAAACATATGAAAGTGCATGCATTAACTGGATTCGTGCCACAATCGAGAGCGCAACTACACCATGTGGCACTGATTTTCCCTAACTACAAGATATTTAATAATTGACTTAAAAAGTTAAACTTTTCAAGTATTAAATTAAGGACCTTTTATAATTTATCATACTGCATAATATTATAGCTTTTGGCCTTATACAGGTGTAAGTCACTTTTAAAATTAAAATTGTGTTAAGAGAGAAGCTTAAGACTAGACTGCTAATGACAGGGAGATCCGGCTTCGAATCCCTGTTAAATGGACTGAGGTTTTTCCCCCCAGGAATTGTTTTACACTCTCCCTTTATGCAAATACATGTACATTTAATCTAAATCCAACCTTTCTCATTTCCAACACATTAACATAATTAGTATATATGTGTATAGCCTGAACAGGTAGTAAGATGTGGTGCTAAAAAAAAAGAGAAAGAGGTTCAAGCATTTCCCACCCTGTGTAATAAAATGTGAGTGGACTAAATTGTTAAACAATTTCGTGAATGGGAGGAAGCAAGATCAAATCCTCCAACATTAATGAAAGAAAATAAAAGTGTAAAGGGACACAAAATTGAAATCAAGTAAAAACTTTTGAACCCCGAGAGTTTTATTAATTTCTCTTGTCACTGTGTTTCATTACCTAATCGGGTTATCCGTGATAGTACTAACTACACTAATATGTTAAGGATGAGGAAGGTTGAATTTATAAGAAGTGTACCCATATTTGCAGGGATAATTGTACACTTGAGCATAATACAAACTCCAGTTTGATGCTTTAGACCATTCGACCACCGAAATGGGAGAAAAAAAACATTCCTATACATAATTACAGCAAAAGATGAAAATGGTCAACCCACACATTGTGTCGACTGGTTGGGAGGTGGGGCCTTCCTGTCGAATAAAGCACTTTGAATCTGCTCAAGAGGCAACCCATCACTCGGCAGAACAAGAAAGAGGGGCGAGTCCCATCGGTTGCGACTGTCTGGAGCCTCATATCGCATGATCAGAGCATCAAACACGTCTTGTGAATAGGTATCGTCCCCTCGCCCTTCATTCCACTGGCGAGCCGTGTCGGCGGAAGTCTCACACTGGATTGTGCATTGTGTAGTCTTACTAGACTTGGACATGCAGTACAGTTCATACCTGTAACCTGCAAGGAAGATAATAGGCTATAAAACTCATGATTTAACTTAGTGTGCGGCCATTATACTAGTCGTCATTTGTTTGTGTGTTCCAAGTTCATACTAGGGCTGGAAACACCTCCCTCTCATGCCTACATTCGCAACTCAACATTGTCAGAGAGGTGAGAGCACATTGCTCGGCGTAACAATAGGCAACACTGTAATGACCTTGAAACACATATCTTCCTGAATCTGATTATGAGCCTATATGTGACTTATAAAAATAAATATATTATTTTATAGCTTATAATTAGGGATGGGATCCTCAAATTCTTAAGGATATTCGAGAAAATTTCAGATTCAGTACTAAAAAAAACAATTGTTTCTCAATTTTTCCAAGTGAAATTTGTTTTAGAGCCCTAATACTGTTTATTGGTGTTTCAGGACCAATTATAATTTTAGGGTGAACCATGCACCAGAGCAGTAATTTAAAACTGACTCTGAATTTAAAACCGACTCTGCTTATAATGTAATTAAAACTATGTAATTTAAATTTGTATTTAGAGGTGATTAACAATGGTTTTATTAGGGCTGCATTAAAATACAACTTGTTACAATTTTATGTTTTTACAAAGGTAGAGTAGGGTGCAGCTACTAGGCAAGTGCATATTTTAGGCATTTGATTTGTCCCAGAAAGCTTTATAAACATTGCCATGTCTTCTTCATGATTAGAAGGAATGTGACAAATTTCCACAGTTGGAATTTAGAAAATCTTTAGTCTATTTGAGGTAGGGATTTAGAAAGTCTTTAGTCTATTTGAGGTAAAAATGAAGCCTTAAAGTGGCTCTTATTAACGGTTCTTGTAGCTATCTACAAGGATGTGTTTAGATATCCCACACAAGCGTCCTTGATAGCTGAGAACATGAGCAATGCCAACTAGTCTGAATTGTCACCAAGGATGCTAATATACACCTAATTGTATCTTCACAAGGATTCTTGAGACTGTTCCAACTGTAGACGTCACTAGCTCTTAAATATTTGGGGTAGGGGTCAGAACGATCACATAATATAACGCAATTAACTATAGTACGAGTGTAAAAAAAGTTACCTTAATCATTTATGCTTTGCTTTAAATGTGGATTTAAAATTTTCTGAATACAACCCAGATTATTGTGTGGCTGTCCGCCCCGCTAACAAGGTCTGTGGTTTAAAACATTCCAAGACTATAATATCAGATTGAAGGGTAGGCTACAAGGGAATAGGTGGAAAGTCAAATTTTAACTCAAATTGACCTAATGCTGCCATCTGTTAGACCTTTTTAAGGCACTTGGGATTATGGTTGAAAGAGGTTTATGTCACATTTAAATTAATTTAAAATAATTTTTTCTGGGGTCCTTATGATTTGAGATGTAAAAGAAGTTGTCTTGGAAAATATGTGTAATGTGACTTTTCCCCCCTCCACTCTTCAAATAGCTAAATATAGACATGTTTTATTAAATTTGATTACTGGTACTGTACCTTTAATATAATTTCCAGCATCAATGATCACTACACTTTCCCTGCCAATGAGTCTGAAATATAACAGAATATTTTAAATATGGAATGTATGTAAAGTTAAATCTAAATAAAACATGGCCACAATACTTTGAAAATATGAAAGTGATTAAAGTAAAAAAAAAAAAATCATCTAGGACTCTCAGTAAGTTTATAAAGAGTTGTTTAAGTTTCATTCTTGGTCATGTTTTACATTTCAGCTGATATGAACTTGAGTTTAATGAGTAACTTGTATAGTAATACCTCTGAGTCTCTGCTTTTATTAACCCTCGAATTTCTTTTTCTTTACTTGAATCTGGAACAAACAATAATAGTATTCAACAAAGAATTGTGAGGCTTATAATATATTTAGGAGAAACGACTGTATCGGTCTTGTCTTCGACACATTCTTACACTTCTTTATAGGGTGATAGGCTACCAAAGCTGTATTATTCATGTACATTTCATCACCCCTGCATCAAGCTGCATCACCAAGGATGTTTGATAATGTCAATTTGTCACGAAACATCTTACCCTTTGACGCCCTTTCAATTACTGGTAGGCCTATATATTATTTTTTTGCTTGCCTACTAGTAACAAATGAAGTTAATGGAACACAAATTAATGGAACATATAGTAATAGGCTACACATAAGGGCTTAATACCAGACATTAAATTTAGTTTATGTTTTCATAACTACTTATTCACAATTACTAGTAAATTTTCATAGACAAAGGCTTCTTACCTAAAAATAGAGTATTTTTGTCTATTCCTGCTTTTTGAAATAATATATTTTCACTAACAACATGAACTGCTGACTTGAGTTCGTCCTCAAAGTATGATTTAAGTTTCAAAGTCCTAGTTGTTTTCCCACTGGATGGGATACCTGTCATTAGTATAAGAGGCATATTGGAAGTAGACTTGTAAATTGATAGGCTACATTTGAAACAAGTACAATACCAATAATATAACACACGCGTTGTATATTTTTAGATGTTTCGAAGTCGTAACGTTACATGTGTATCTGTTTGAAATTTAACTTTAATAAAGCTCTTAATAAGGTTATAACATTAAATTAGATCGCAGGACGCAGAATAAAAACATTTAGTTCGTGAACTGATAGTTCAAAACGAACTAATCTTTCAGCGGAAATAGTTGAAGGATTTCATCCTATCAATGTGAACTAGTTCGCCAAGAGTGAGTGCTATGTGTTTCAGCCAATTTGTCTAGTCTATGATTTCAGCAATCACCTTCATTCAAGAATTTCAAGATTCTGCCACTAAAACGTCACATACATCAACAGTCAACACCAATTACACAATTGCCTTTAGAAATTATATGATTACATCGACAGCGAATGATGATTCAGTTTTATTTTTAATAAATAGAATAATTTATTGATCTCTGATAAAGTATAGATATTAGATTGTCAAATATTAAAAGAAGAAAACATTAATTTAGGTAAGAACGTAGTATTGAGATTTTTAAGTGTTTGTCGAATAAAAAGTGATTTAAGTTTTTCCAAAGTGGCATCCTAGCAAAATATGTTTATCTTAATTTTGCTGAGTTAAAAGTGCAAAGATAGATGCTAGGAGAGTTCACAATCTTATCCATATTGGGTTATCAAACCTTAGAAAAAAGACAGAACTGATGGGCTTAGCACGTCTTAACCGTTCTTTTTTAAGCAATTTTTTTTCTTAGAATATCAAAAATATTGATATCAGCCATACATTATTCCAAGCATTAAAACCCGTAGAATCGATTTGAAGCAAAAAACCTTCTTTAAATTAATTAAGAAAAAGTTCCACTAGCTTAAGCGACAGATATCTTTCGACTGTTCTAGAACTATTTTGACACATTACAATAAGTTCCAAACATAGGCTGTATCTGAATAGTTTACTTATGCGGTGTTGCTTTAACTCGCACCCTTTATAGCGCTGCATTGGCTATCACCTGACCAAGTGTAGATCTTTCTGAATATTCGTGAACTATACCTATGCAGTCTTCTCGAGGTCTTGGTCACCATGGATACGAAGGCTACCAGCCATGCGCTGTTCTCGTCGTTTCACAGCGTTTGACTGGCAATTGTTAAGAGAATTATTGTTTTGTCTGCTAAAGCAATGACACTTTCCGTCATTTTAAATAAGGTTGTTGCCGTTCGAATAGTTTGATGCAGTCTTTGCTATGAACAGCGCGAGAAGTGTAAAATCGTCAAAACTGCATCAAGTCTAAAACTCAAGGGTTCAACTGGAGAGCCTTGGACTATTCGGATACAGCCATAATTTTTACCGCCTTTATTAAGGCGTAAAAACCATCTCTGATGACCACAATTAACTTTTATTTCATAGTAAATTTAACTTTAAACGATTTAACTAGTTGTAGGTGATCACAAGTATCTAAAAGGACCAAATTATAGACGAAGTAAAACATAATATTGATGTAATTGAAATATCACAAGTTTATATTAATTATTATGATGCTTAATAAGATGAATAAAATATCAACACATGGTACCATTTCAGTCAAAAATAGTCAAATGTGGGACGGTTTAGACGTACTAGACTCGAATTTATTATTTTAATAACTATATAAAGCCTAGTTATGTATTAAATTTATAATAGGCCTACCTTTTGCAGGGAAACTTTCCCTTAATTTAAATGGTCATTTTATTTATATTAAGCTAATAATTCTTATTTGTAGCCTAACTATTAATAATTAATCTCTAATATAAATTGAACTTATATTTTAGATTCCTAAAAATCAAATAAAAATGCAGCGAGAAGAAAAACAGTTGGATTCTGCTCTTGAAGCTGTTATTTCTCAAGTGAACACATTAAAGAACTCCATAGCATCTTTGCTGGTGAAACTAGAACAGCAGTATGAAACTCTTAGCTGGCCAAATGTTCTTAGCAGCTTCGCTATGATGTCTTCAGATGTAAGCACTAACACTGTAATATGCCTTTTGTTAATTTCAAGATTTAATGATATTTTTTAAACACATCCAAATATATATAAAATTGGCTAACTTAGTCTAAGTAAGTTAAATATACTCTAAATTACCTATTAAATGATTTCATCTTACCAGTTTTTATATGAATAATATATAAATTTTAACTTAGAGAATTTATTTTTCAGTTAACAAACTTATCGAAACTTATGAGTCATGACAAAGCTCCTCCACTACGCAACTTGACTCTGCTGCCGCTTGAGTTAAGCCCAAATCGCGACGATGAACTGTTGAAACTAACAGAGCATCGAGTTCACACATTTTCCCACGATCTTGTTCCTGATTACCTGCGCACCAAGCCAGAGCCTGAGGTGGAGTCTAAGATGATGCAGATGGAACATAAAGCAGCGAATCTGGCTTACGAAACCGCTCAAGTGAGGGCAGATGTTTTTGAAATGCAATTTTGGTAAATTAAAAATTTATAGGAAATTAGAATATAACCATTTAAAAAAAAAATATATATATAAAAATAATTAGGCATAGGTATGGTAGGTGAACAACATAAAAAATTAAAATAGGCCTGGTGTTCTTAGTCAAAGAATCTACAATTTTAGTAATTACAACTTAACATAAAGTTAAATACTGAACCAATAAAATACCCGCATTGGTGGGCACACGCAGTTGACGGTGATGGGATGACCATTGTTTAGATTCAAGCCATATATATTGAGCGGGGTTTTTCCCCCCGATACAAATGTGAACGACTTTTTTTCCCTTTAAATTCTATCTTCATCCCTATTCTACCCCATCAGCAGAATTAACATGTTAATATAACAGCTTCGGTGGCTGCGTGATTTAAGTCCTTACTTTCGCAATAGATTAGACCGACGACGAGGAGATCGGGGTTGGAATCCTGGTTGGGTGTATTGTTTTTTTTTCCAAAATGGTTTTTCACTCCTTGCAAATGTGGGCATACTCCCTCCAAATTCAACCTTCCAAATCACTAACCCATTAGCGTAAAACCTGAATGGGTTTAAATGTTCATAGCTCGAAATAAATACATTTTTAGAACTTTGAATACTGTCGAATATTAACAATACCTCCTGTGTCTAATGTAGCTATAACAATTACAACTGTTATAAAACATTTTATTTTGTTGAAACTTAGTTCATAACAAATGTTCTTTGATTGAATTTCACACTAGAAAAATTTTCATTGAATTCCCAATGCAATGTTTGGTGTACAGAAGCAAGTTGCGGCCTACATGAAAGTGGTTGGTCACGTGTGGGACATTGTCAGCAAGGCGCGGGAAGAATGGGAGTCTGAAGGATCTCGGGCGGCTCAAGTTTCCACCTCGACCCTCACTGACACCAATACCCTGGTGGCTGCTATTAGTATGGGCAAGGGGCTCAAGGTATACCTTAATGCATTGAGCTACAAAAAAAAAGTTAGTTGCGCCGATTATGGCCTAGCTAAGGTTTAAAAATCTGCAGCGGCTTAATATGTCAGCATTAATGGATCTTTGCACATGTGTGTCGTAGAGAATTTCATTAGGAACATTTTTTATATACAATTTTTAATTGGGGTGTATTTTTTTGAACTTAATATTGCCTAGTGAACGTAATATGGCTTATTTTTGGTTTTGATATAATCGATAGAGATAACTTATGAATAAGATGTTTATTGTGATAAAAATATATTTATCATGTTTACATGTAAACTCACTTCCATATTAATAGCATTCAGCAAAAAGATAAAGTTAAATTTGTAATTAACGTTTATATTATTAATGTATAAGTTTATAGCTTACAAAAAACATTTTTGTTTAAGCTTTCAAAAAATAATTTTATAATGAAAGTCTAATATGGACGATAGTCCCTATTCATCTGGCTCTACCAAAAAAATTGCTTTTTATCAAAGCTCATAAAAGGAATCTCATGTTAGCACTGAAAATCAAGGTTAAAGTTGTCATTCACAAAAAGGACAAACAAAGTCATCAGACTTATCAGCTATAAGACCTACACATTCTTCATGGAAATGTGTCTCGCACTGCTTACATTTCCACTGGCCGCACTTTAAGCGAGGATCCATCACCTGAATCACATAACAAACCACACAAATCAATGCATAGCATAAAACTTATGTATATTATGAATGTTCCTGATATGGCCTACACAGGCTATAATGGGACCCCTCACACTATTTTGTGTCTGCTGCTACTACAGTGGATTGGATTAAATAATGGATTAAATAATATGGGAAAATTGAATGCACCAATTAAAAGTTCATAAAATTCTACAAAAGAAATGAAGTGGTTCATAAAAGAAAGGTCACATGTAAAGAATAGCTAGACTTCACGCCACAACGGAAAATAAGATGGCTTCTTTCTGTAACGTCCCGAAACACAATGAAGCGTTTGTCACACAAACTAGCGCTATCTCTTGGTGTCAATACAAATGTTTCGATTGTACCAATGGTACTGCATGTGACATATAGCGAAATTTCCAGAACTACCCAATAGGCCATAATCGGTGCAGTTCTCTTTGACCGTAGAGTTTATTGTAGTCCAGTTGAAGTTCAGCCTTGAATGTGCAGTGTTTATTGTAGTCCTGTTGAATTTCAGCCTTGAATGCCCAGTGAATAAAAAAATGGGACGGTCACTAATTTGATGAAATAATATAACTTTTCATTTTTTTGAGGTATTTAATGTGCACACGTTCTGCCACCAATGATACATTTTTTATACCATGATGAGAATCAAACCCAGGACCTTTTTAGCTCAGTAGATAGACATGCTAACATCTGAATTCAAGTGTCGAACAAAATATTTTCACAGTTAACAAATTTTCTAGATTTGCTTTAGTGTCACACAGTTAAAGGTGCCACTCTTGCAATCGACTGAATTGCCAATGACAGGGGGGGATCGGGGTTTGAATTCCGGTTGAGTGTACAAAGGGTTGTTTTCCCCTAAATGGTTTCCTGATCTTCCTCCATTCAAATACACTTCCTCTAAATTCTACCTTTATCATCCCTTGCTCAATAGTTTAGTATGCTAATAGCCTGAACAGGTATTAAAACATAGACTACACAATAAAAATAAACTTTGAATAAAATTTTTGTCAAAAATGTGATTCTCACGAGCTAAAATCAAGTGATTTATGAGAGTTTCAAAGTTCACTCACTGTAGGTGTAGTCACATTTGTTAATTACCCAACTTAATTGATAAGAATAGGTACAAACAATTGCAATATAAAACTAAGCAGCTTACTAAATATTTAAATTAATATGATTTTAATGACCTGACTCAGTAGCTCAGTTGGTGACGTGTCTGCCTACTGAATTAAGGTCCTTAGGCTGGAGTTTCAATTTTGTCGAAAAATGTATCATTCAGGAAATTAGGTGTTTCTCTTCCTTTTAGCTGGGATTAATTGACTGTCAGGAGACAAGCTTTTAAATCTTTGTTGTATGTACTGATAATAAAATTAATTGGTTCAGAAAGTAAATATATAATACATTTTTCAATGTTGTCAGGTTCAACAGCCAGTCACAACAGGACCTCAGGGCATGATGGTTGCCCCTGTTGGGCGGCCAGGGGCAGGGGGGCCTCAGCAACAGGGAGTGGGAGGACCCATGAATCCCAACCAACCAGGACAAAGTATGTTTAGATCCTTCATATCGAGAGGAATTTTTTTTTTAAATTATTCAGATCTAAGAGTACCGATTATCTGAGGTGGCCTTGGATAACCATAAGCTTGGATAATACAGAACGCTATGTAAATAACGACATATTTTTAAGCTGCAACTGTGACACCTGGTGGAAGTCAAGCAGCTGACAATATTTTCGGCGCCACAGTACGTGTAAACACCGAGTCACCTGACGATTCGCTCTGTTTTTCATACTAGATTGGTGAACAAGTTTAATGAGGATTATTTCCTGGACAATTCTCACAAAAAGTAAATTTGTGTTAGCACCTCGGATAATTGAACCAGTGCTGTGCAGTCGGTACGTCAAGCCCTCAACTCCTCCATTGTTATACTGTCAGACTCAGACTCCTCCATAAATGGCTGACAAATTTATTTCAGTAAAATGCTCAGATACAGATGACTTCTTTACCATTGCGATTTTATGTTTAAATATATTTTTCAATCCAAATTACAAATATTTGTCTTGAAAAATAAGAAATAAATTATACAAAAAATACTAAACATAATTGCTATCCTAGTATTATAAGTTTTTATTTTTAAATTGGAGTCGGTACACTTTTACACATTCCAACTTCACCCAAAATTTCTTGACTCCGACTTAACAACTCCGACTCCACAACACTGATTGGAACTCTGTATATCAGATTTTCATGTGAGTTATTTTATTCTTTTTTGGTCCGGTTTCAAACATAATTTTTTTTTTTTCAGTGGGTCCCATGGGGAAAGCTCCAAGTGCAATCAAAACGAACATTAAAGCTGCAACTCAGATTCACCCATACAACAGATAAATCCCAAACTAATTCAAGGTCCATATGTTATCCAAGAAGTGTTGGTGTCGACAGCTGCTAAGCACAAATGAAGTTATAAGTAGCTACAGTCACACTTAAAGTTAAGTCTGCGTATAACCCGAATGAGTAGAAAGACGCGGTGCTAAAAAAAAGTTTGAATCACTAGTACGTCAGCTGCTTTCATATTATGAGACTTGACTAAAGTTTTGACTGGCATTAGAACCAGTTTCTCGAGAGTTGGTTAATGTCTGACGCTTAATGCCTCAATACTCTACCACAGTCGAGACTAATCAATGAAGAGGTATCCTCCATTTGTTCCACGGTAACCAACTGCTCGGTCCGAATGAAGTATCTTTTGTTGAAAATAAAATTAAGGGTTTTAAGTTGAATTTAAATAATAATTTACTTTTTTTAATGAATTATTATACATTCAACAATTATATATAAATTAGGTAAAGTTTTTGTTAAGTTTTTGTTAGTGTTCATTCAATTTATGACTTTATAGAATGTACTAACAGTTTTGCTAATTAAATTGACTTATTTTCCCTACTTAACATGTTCCAAATATGGACTCAGCAATTTTTGACTAAGGTTGACTACTCTTTTACCCAACGAAGGTGGTATACTAGAATGACCCAAACTGAGAAGACAATGCCAATGGTGAAGATGCTGTATCAAGAGAAGTGTGCCAATTTTACATAAATTAATGTATGTTAAGGCTAGTCATCACAAACACATCAACTACCTCTTCTGGGGGAGTGGGGGGCCGGATTCTGCTTCATATAGATCCGATATGGCATAGCTAGAATATCAAGATAGTCTTATATTCCTCAAGAGGTAATTTGGAGTTTCTGGGATAAGCTTACAGAGGTAGCCATGCATACTTCTCAAGCTATATCACATTGATGCAATCAAATTGTTTCTGCTTGCACCCTTATTTTTTTACTGCTTGGTTACAGCATTTTTTGAGTATATTTTGTTTAATTTACATTTGTAAAGTTGGTATAGAAGATGTTAAAACTAATATATTTATGTCATAGTTCGATGTTACAGTATTCTATATGATTCAACACTTAAAGGCTTGATAATTATCTATAGAAAGACTGCTCTTAATAGTAATCCTATTCTTGCCAACAAATGTATACATCCTTATTTAGAAAAACCTTTGTAAACTGCCATCTCATGGAAACTAGCTCACTTACACTCGCCCCAGTTTTCACTCTGTATATGCCCGCCACAGGCCTTGATGAAGTGTAGGCAAGTGACAATAATTAACTATGCCCCAATGACCAAACTTTATAAGGGAAAATTTACTTATTCTATGGCATTAGGAACTTGGAAGTTAATCACTGCATTTACAAAAGTATGCCACCTATCCCTATTTTGAGCTAGTTCTATCGCTTTAATTCTAATGTTATCCTCGCATCTACATCTAGGTTTTCCTAATCGTCTCTTCACATTAGGTTTACAAGTCAATACCCTGAATGCGGTTCTAGAGTTTCCCATTCACGCTGCATATCCCACTCACAGTAATGTACGAGTCTTTGAATATCTTAACAATGTCTGGGAATGAGTAGAAGGTATGTAACTCATGATTTTATAACGTCCTCCACTCTCCATAATTAATTTATTTGGTAAACATTTAGTTCTATTATTTATTTTGTGGAACACATTATTTTGTAAATTTTAAATAAAAAAATTTGTTACCTATACCAATGTTTTAGTGTGTGGGTATTTTTTTTTCTCTTGTGTACCCTTCACTCCTAAACCTGTCCTAGCCAATTTTGTCATCTCGGAAAAAATACTGGCCCAGCCCTGAGGTGTCGCACACTTTTTATTCTTTTGATGGCTTCATTATTAATACATCACAAAAAAAACCCAACAATTGTCTCTACAAAAATACCATTTAAAATATTTAGAAAAAGAGGTTTTTCTGTAAAGTTATTTAGTAACATTTTCAAATGGTCACACCTTGCTCCTGTGCATGTAATGAGGATACGGAAGAAAATGTTGGAATTAAGTATATGGGGAAAAGACCACAAGGGAGGCCAAGAAAGGGATGGGAGTTGTAGATAACAGAAAGTGTTATAGTGAGAAGAGAAGAATGGGAGAAATTAGAGGAAGATGGAGGCATTTTACTAAACTGACCCAGCCACAGGCTGCAAAAGGTTGATGGTGATTAGAAGTTAGAACACATGTATAGCCCAAAGAGTTACTGAAAAATGGTGATAAAGCTGTTTGAAATGCATGGGTAGTCACACATTTAATTTAGACGTTTTCGTTTTGGAATATTTTAAGTTAAATACAGTATTATATAGCAGTCAAACATAATCATCATTCATATTTTGGTAAGTTATATTAACAATTTGATTTCCATTCAGTGATGCCTAGATTATAAATACTAAATTAGGTAAAATGCTGCACTGTTTAGGTTTGAGACGGTCTCTAATGTCAAATAGGTACAAATTAAGTTATCATTTCTTCTTTAATATGACCTAAAGAGTTTATCTAAAGGTTTAACTTTATTTGTATACATTTTTATAAAAATATGCTAATCGAGTTTTACATACTTCTTTTAGCGCGATATATTTTTTTTGTGTTGGTAACAATTTTTATCTAGGTATATGAAAAAGTTATTTTTAACTAGATAAGATAATAAAAGTTTGTCCACTTCTTACTGCTTTGATAAGTTTATGGATGAGGTGGTCAGAGGGGGAAAGGGAGATGACAAGCTAATTATATTTACCTTACATGTAATCATTGAAAAAATAAACTCACAAAATTATAAAAGAAAAATGTCCAAATGATCCCCGTGCGACCGTGTTTTTTGAATAACCCTCCAAATATTATAGTGTTAAGTACACAGTTAAGCCAACTTCACGTTTATATATCTTTGAAGTTATTTATAAATAAATACTGCAATCCTTAATGGAGTTGCTAAAAACAAAAAAGCACATGGGTATTTCGGATTTATATATTTATTTTAAATACTTTCAATAATAATGTTTTTTAACAGCTATTTATTTTAGTATTTTTTAATTGTCCTAGTTGTAAAACTGTAATCAGTTATCAGCAGACGGCATTCGTGGACTTGTATATTTCTTGTTCTGTGGATTGTGGGTGTAAAAGGTAAATTACATCAGTCAAAACTTTTACTGGGGCAAACATTATTCAAATCATCTCTTTTGTATTCTATAAAAAAAATATTGTATTATTAAATTTTTTTAATCTCTATTATGTTTAGTGCGAGTAATATTTTACATAGTGATAGAATCAGAATGCCGAACCGATTGGACGTGGTCCACAGAAATCCACATGATAATATTGTATTTTTATTTTTTATTGTTATGAACGATGTCTAGTTACATTTATGGAGTTATTTCAAAAATTAATGTTTCCCTTGTCCTTTCATTGTTTGGGTAAGAAATGTTGGCCAGTAACCTCTCTTCCTTAAAAAAAATAAAATAAAAAACTAGCACACACGTCATTTAGGTAACTTAAATATTTTGAAATTTTTCTAAAATTAGCTAAGCCCCAAATTTGTTGTTGCCATGGTACCCACATTTTTCGATTAAATTACTTTGAAATGTTATGAATCAGACTGAATGGCAGCCCAAAAAATATGCGAGTTTTAAAATTAATTTTAAAAGGATCCTATCAGGCTTTAATTAAGCAAGTACTTGGAAAAAACATGAAAATAACAATATTTTTTAATTTAATATTTCATCACCTGCTTCATTGGGCAAATGGTCTAAGGTGTCACCCTCGTGTTATACTGGCCTGCTGATTACAGAGAAATCGGGGTTCGAATCCAGGTCGGGTCTACCGAGAGTGGTTTTTACTCAATGGTTTCCAACTCTCCTTCCACGCACATACGGGTGGATTACCTCTAAAATATTCCTAGCTCGTCACTACCACATTATAGTAATTATCATATGCGTACAACCTGAACAGGTAGTAAGACGCAGTAATGAAAAATAAAAAAATATTTTTTTCCTGGACCGTAGCTAAGTCTGTACCGGGAGTCAAAATGTGTTTCATTGGTTAAATTAGAACTTTCACTCCCACACTGACAAATTAACATGAGGACTAGTTATTGTATCAATTCTATAGTTAAGTTAGTTTGTAAGTTGTATGCTGATGTAGTCATTAGGTTCGGAATGCATGCTTCATATAAAAACAATTGTAGTCTTTGCTACTCTTAAGCTGCTAACTAATTTACAATGTATATTTTTGTTTGTTTAGATTTTAAGGGCTTACAGAAGGACTTGTAACCGTAGTTTTTAACGTCCTACACCGCCATGGTGTCTGATAAATCATCAGGTGCTGCTCCTGAAGAAGGGTGAGATTATAGAGGATGTCCATCACTGAACAGTTTAACTTACTTTCCAGTTTTGTTATATTTTATTTTTATTAAATTCAAAATAACATACGATGAGAAATTGAAAAATTGTTTGAATTAAGTGAAAACACTTTTATTGTTGTTAATTTGTATGCTACCACTTTATGTCAAACCATCATTCAGGCTATCTACAACACACACTAATATTATAAACTAGGATTAGGGTGAGATTTTAAGGAAAAACTACAGTTACTGTGGAGTCACACACTCGCTGAAAAACTAGTGCAGAGCGGAAACGTAGTCATGTGACAAACTCTTAAGCCAATCACAAGATTTAAATTGCCTTATCAGCGCGAGCTGTTCCGCTAAAGTTTAACTTATCTCTACCTTGTTCGCTCTGCCTGATATGTTCGGCACAGGAGAACCAATCAAATCTCAAAACCAACCATCTCAAATTGGTGCGCATGTGCTTTTGACAACACATGCGCTCTACAGCCAGAAGTGAACAGACAACTTTGTTGGCTTTTGTAAAAAGATTTGAAATAACCCATTAATGTAAAGCATGTATATCTATGTATATTGGATTGTGCCATGACACGGAATTATAATTTGAAAACTTCATCGTTAGAATAATCTAAAATAAATGTTTATCCAACTAAAAAATAAAATATGTTGATAATAAGCTGTTTACATTAGTGTTGCAATGCATCATGTGTCAACATACAGTGTGTGAACTACTGCTCCACTCATTCAAATTCGGTCCTCTCTTTTCGGCGAACGTGTGAATCAAGCTTTTAGCCTACTTATGAGGAGATGGAAAATCTTGATGGAATAAACTACCATCAGTGCACTTTGTCGGGATCAAACCACAGTCACTTGGTTCCAAGTTTGGAGTGTATATAGGCTGAAGACTAAATTGCTGGTAATACTTGAACAACCCTCAAGGGTGTTAATGAATGGCGTGTCTGCACCCAATTCAGTAAGACAAGATTCGATCCTAACCCTCTCCGGACGAACACCATGTTGGCTCCCTGGTGCCAGAATCATGTTCAACTGAATGTTCATGTGACACAACGTAAAGGCCAGGCATAAATGGGAGCCATATTGATACACATAACTCAACATTGACATAACATTCACTTAACTTTTTTTTTTAGCACTGCGTCTTACTACATGTTCAGGTTATACGCTTAAGTAGTAATTACGCTAATAAGCTAGGAATTGAGAAGGTTAAATTAAGAAGTGAACCCGCATTTGAATGGAGGGAGAGTGGAAAACCATTTAAGAGAACTTTTTTTTTAAGCGCTACTATTGCAGTAGACTAGACTGTTGATGACGGGGAGATTGAGGTTCGAATCTTGGTGGGATGTATTGAGGGTGGTTTCTGCTCAATGGTTTTCCACTCTCCCTAAATACAAATGCAGATACATGTCCTATAAATATAACCTTCCTCATCCATAAAACCATTAGCATAATTAGTACATAAGTGTATAACCCAAACGAGTCGTAAAACGCGGTGCTGAAAAAAAATTTTTTTTTCAAACTCTCTAAGTTCATTGGCCATGCTTTGCTCGAGTTGTTACGTTATGTTAAATGAATTATCCTGATCATACAGTATGTGTCTGTACATTAAATGAATGTTAAGTTGACTTTGATCCCAGCATGAACCTTACCTTCCATATTTTATTGAGTTTAAAGTCGATTAAATCCAGAGGTTATTTTTTTTCTACTAAAAAAAATTGGTTTTTCTTGTGTATTTCTTCGATTAAATCCAGAGGTTATTTTTTTTCTACTAAAAAAATTGGTTTTTCTTGTGTATTTCAGAGATCAGGCAAAATCGAAGAAAGCCTTGAAAAAAGAAGCTAAGGATGCAGCAAAGTCTGCAAAGAAAGAAGAAAGAAAATCAGTTAATGTTAGTTCTTAAATATACAGATTTACTAAAATGTTTCCATTTGCAACATTTCTATATTTTGGCCAAATATTTCATTTAATATAATTATTAGTACAAGTTATAGCTATTCTCAGTAATAAAATGTGTGTGAATGATACAAAGGCTTTTAATATGTAGAGCTATAGTAACATTAAATTTAAAAATATAGATTTAAAAATACACACTGGGATAATTGTACTTCATGGCTATCTATGAAGTTCGCACACAGTCCACAATGTTACATAAATGGAGAAAGGTGTTAAATATATATTCTTATTGTTTCCATAAGCACTCAAGTCACAAACTTTTGCCACAATAAGTGAAAATTGGCTTTTAGCACAGGTATATCCATGTATTGGGATATTACTTAAATTAATTGGAAAATGACACCTGTACACGGCAGTCAAACCTGTGACCTTTAGCTCAGTGGGCCAGCACTCTATCAATTGAGCTATCCAGGACTTGTCCTGTACTCTGTGTCATTCTTCACTTATGGCTTAAGGCAGGCTATACGAGGAACATACAAATTAACAAGATACTTGAGTGATCATTGAACCACCGGCCACTTGTGGCCACCATCCCTGTACAATTAAATACTTTACGGGCAGCAACATAAATGCCAACCCCCTGACAATTCCTTGATAGTTCAGTGGAGGGACATTACTGTGGATTCACACGTTTGCTGAAAAATAAACGAAAGCACATGTGCTGTAGTGCTAGAAGCAAGCAGATAGCTATGTTGAATTTGGTGAGCAGATTTGTGATAACCTTTTAATATAAAGTGTGTGTATTGATGTATTGGATTGTGCCATGACACCACCCATTGTGACACTGATCTAAAATATATGTCAATCCATTAGAAAATAAAATAAGTTTGTAATCAGCTGTTTTAAGTTTGCATTGTAATGCATTATGTACCTACGAACAGTGAGTGAATTTCTGTATCACTCAAGTAGATTCTACTCTCTCTTTCTAGTAAATGTGTGAATCACTCCTTAGCGTGTCAAGCTGCATGTCTCGAGCTAGATTCCCAAAACGAAGGGCTCAATTTTCAACTAATTTACATATTATTGGTTGAAGTTGATTTTATTAGATTAAAGCACCACTTGAAGCCCAAACTGGAATTTGAGCACAAATATTCTTGAGACTGCTGCCCTTAAAATAGTATCTTAAGGCTCTAGGGCATTGCATAACCTTATTTTTGGTAGGTTGATTAAAAAAAAATGATTACATTTATTAACAGGCGGGTCAACAGGATGCAGAAGCTGAAGACTATTCATCTGGCAATTATGGTCAGCCTGCCATGATCCAGAGTGATGAGAAGTTGTCTAGAACTTTTGTGGACGTGAAGGATTTGTCAGAAGAGTTGGCTGAGCAGAAGGTTTGGGTCCGCGGCCGCCTGCATACCAGCAGAGCTAAGGGCAAGCAGTGCTTTGTGGTCCTCCGACAGCAGCAGTACACGGTGCAATGTCTCATCGCTGTAAATGAGGATGTCAGCAAGCAGATGGTCAAGTTTGCTTCCAAGTTAGTTCTTTTTGTATTCAACTAAAATTTGCTTGCATTTAAAAGGAGTAAACCAAGGATTTGTTGATGTGAATTTGGCCTTCCTTGGTTGAGGTAATTGATTTTAAGCACCGCTCAATAACTTTCGAGTGTTTCACCTGAGCTCTTAAATGTATTAAAGATTATTTAAAAAACATGATTGCCTAATGATTTGGACATTAATAAAATAATATGGAAATAGGCCTACTGTAAAGAAATATAAAGTAAGTGATAGGCATTTTTTTAGAAGTGCGAGAAGCATGATTTGGAGCAGGGATATGCCAGACAAATGCAAGGGAGTGATCTACATTGCCTATTACCTACTGATATTGAGGTACGCTGAATAAATGTTGGTAGCTAATGAAGGAACAGGATGAAAGCAGAATGCAGGTGAGTGAAATGGAATTTCTGAGAAGCATGATCAGTGTGACAAAATTTGACAGGTTTAGAAATGAGAGAGTGAGAGTAAAGTAAAGGAAGAGCCAGTTCAGGACAGGATAGAGAAGTAACGACTAAGGTGGTATGTCTATGTGAGAAGAATGGAGAGGGAAAGGATTCCCAGGAGGATATTGGATATGGAGGTGAGGGTGTGGGGGGGTAGGAGGACGAGAGAAAGCCCAAGGAAGAGATGGGTGAAGGGAGTAAGGAGTGTGGAGGAGGGAGGAGAGGTTTGGCCAAGGTGGTTTAGAGAGAGAGAGGGAGGAAGTGGTGGAGAGGCTTATGTTCCAAACAGACCCAGCCAGTGGCTGGAAGATGTTCATGATGATGATGGTGATGATGATGGTAATAGAAAAGGAAGCCAACTTAAAAGGTTCGTTAGGCTTGGCCTTGATAGAAAACAAATAAATCTGTCCTTTCATTTTTTCTCAAACCCTCTTTACATTCCATCTTCTGATGACTTTCACAGCTACTCAAGATTTTAAATTTTCATTTTAAAAGACACAAAATAACATATACAAAAAAATTTCAGCTACATATTTGAAGAAGTTGTAGTGATGCATTAAAGATTAATTTGTTGTCCATTCCCTAAGGCTCGGGAATGATAACTACTTGGATGTTTAAATGCTTTTATAAACATATTAAAAGGTTGTATTGCTTTTAACACATTTTCTTGGCACCTCATCACTATCATCATCAACTGTTTCCAGCCTGTGGTTGGGTCAGCTTAGTACAAAGTCTCGGTCTTCCTATTTCCTTCCACCATTATTCTTCTCTCACTCACACACTTGCTATTATATGCTCCTCCAAATCTCCTTGGTTTCCCTTGTGGTCTTTTTCTTACATCCTCCATCATCATCGTCCTCCTTAGGATTCTTTCCTTTTCTATCCTCATTACTTGGCCATACCACCGCTTGCCCGGAAAACTTCATTCCTAATCCTGTTCCTCCTTGATAAATACTTATATTAAATTGATGTTGAGTTACTGTGGAAGAAGCGTTAAGTGTTTCTCTCTTGATCATATTGACAGTGTAACCAAGGAGTCTATCGTTGATATTGAATGCGTTGGTGCTCACAGTGCCTCGGAAGATTGAGAGCTGCACCCAGAAGAATGTAGAACTTCATGCCAAGAAGCTGTTTGTTGTCAGTGCTGCCAAAAGCCAGCTTCCGCTCCTTATTGAAGATGCTTCCCGACCTGTAAAGGAAGATGAGGTAAAAAAACCCTTCACCATAGTTTGGTTATTATTAACATGGTATATCTTTACTCAGAGGGAATCTGATGTAGATGAAGATGCTAGCAACAGCTTTAATAGTTTTCCAAGCTATAAACTTAACAAAACTTTACTATACAGACTTCGATGGAAGCTTTTAAAGATTCTTTATACAACTATTCTTCGTTAATTGAATGTTGCTATCCAAATGGTCATTGGAATGATTAAAACTCAACATTTGTCTTCTAGATAGCCTTAGTAGAAATTTTAGTACATGACTTATCAAAATGGTAAAGCACAAATAAAAGTAAAAACACTGACATATATTTACACTCACTTCACTATTTGGATGCCAAAATAGCATCGAAATATTTAAGTGTTTGTAAATATGTGTCAGTGTTTTTACTTTTATTTGTGCTTTACCATTTTCCTAATATTCTATCATTTTATTTATTACTAAATGTTTTTGCTCAATGCACTTTTTTCATACATATAACTTATCAAAAGTGATAATTTGTCAATTCTATACCACTTGTGTATATTTGTTATTTATTGTTTCTTGTTAACAAAAAATGTGAGTCATTAATGATTATTTTGATATTGTATTTTTACTTTTAAAAAAGGTCATTCACTAACTAGATTTTTTTTAAATATCTACTTATATATTAATAGGCCTTTTATTTAAAATGTGTTTTAAAATATTTGAAAGCTTAGAAGTCTAAAACAGATATTCCACAATAGATTCACAAAAGCTTCATCAACAGAAACTTGCTGACCAATACCTTAACAAATTCTGATCTTGTTATATAACAAAGCTGCTGTTTACTGCTAAGCTTGCAGCCTCCGTCCTCCTACCCTCCTTTACTGCTTTGATATTGAATTAAGTCGTTTGGTGTCATTTTAATTTAGTTTAAATTTAGTTAATTTACTGTCAAAGTAATTGTTTGATGTGTACCTTGATTCTTAGGATCCAGAAAGTTTGAACATCCGTGTAAATCAAGACACCCGCCTTGACAATCGAGTGTTGGACTTACGCACTCCGGCCAACCAGGCCATTTTTCGTCTAGAAGCTGGGGTCTGTCGGCTTTTCAGAGATATTCTCACACAGAAGGTGAGGGGTTAAAACACTGCAGTTTCTTGAAACCATGTTGTAACACAAACTGCACCCCTATTGGTTGTTTATTTATACATTCCACTATTTCACTACCAGCCTGGGCTTTACGCAGTTTGTTAATAGAAAATACCATATTAATATCCATAAAGTAGAGATGATCCAAATACACTTTCTCCCTAATTCAAATCCTCATTTTACCTATGAATCCTGAATCTTAATTCAGTATAAGGGGTGTTAAACAATCACATTAAAGGGGTGTTAAACCCAGAGAAAACATTTAAGAAAAGTAACTTTTAACAGGTTTCAAACCTAGATAATATTTTCCAGTTTCATACTTAGAGCTAATTGAAGAGGTGTCAAACATTATGTTTTGTAGTATTTTTTTCCCTATGCAAATAATTAAATATAAAACATAATTTTCAAAAGAAATCAACTAATAAAAATAATTTCCATCAAAAATGTAACAAAATTAATTATTTTATTAATTTATTATTTGATATTAATTCAAAATTTTGTTATTTGATTTGATAAAAAAAAAAGCTATTTGTGCACCCTTCTATTTTTTTGTATTGTTTTTATTACCGTTAGCAATTTTTTTAACACCGCATTTTATTACTCGCTCAGGTTATACACCTATGTATTAATTACTCTAATGTGTTAGGAATGTGGAAGATTGAATTTGGAGGTCTACCTGCATTTGCGTGGATAGAGTGGAAAAATATTTAGTAAAAACCGCTCTTAATACATCCGGCCAAATTCAAACTAAATATTCCCGTCATTGATAGTCTAGTCTATTGCGAGAGTGGTGCATTAGACCATGTAGCTACCGAAGCGGGTTTTAGTAATAATATAGCTTTAATAAGTCTTACCACATTAGTTTAGAAATCATTAAAGTTAAATCCAAGATTATTCTAAAGAGTAAAGGGTAATTTTGACTCATTTCCCATCCCGTTCCAAATAAAAAAGTCATTCCCGTCCATCCCAACTCTTAACTCATATTCCTTTCTTTCCCACCTTTAAATTCCTTCAACAAAGGAGGGTTGAACCCGAGGGATGTTCACCAATATAAGTCCTAAACCATCTTGAATATTTGGTTATTACTAACAAAACAATATAACTAAACTATTTGATCTCAATTTATCTGGTTAATATTTTTCTTGATTAGCTCATATAATATGACTTTCCCTTGTCCACACAAGTTCACCTGTGGATGTTCATGTTTACGCAGGGCTTTGTGGAGATTCACACCCCTAAGATCATCCCAGCAGCGAGTGAAGGTGGAGCCAATGTTTTCACCGTATCATATTTTAAGGGCTCAGCGTACTTGGCTCAGAGCCCGCAGTTGTACAAACAGATGGCAATTGCTGCTGACTTTGACAAAGTTTTTACAGTTGGGGCAGGTCAGTATATAATTTAAAGAAAGAGCAATACCAGGGCTGCCACAAATACTGAAAAACAATTCTTGAGAAATTACGTGTATTGAGATATATAAATTGTTTTATTGTTGTTACTAGCTGTTCAGGTTAAACGCATATTTACTAACTACACTAATGGCTTCAAGGATTAGGAAGGTTGAATTAAGAGGATGTTTACTCACATTGGCATGGAGTGAGAGTGGGAAAACCATTTTGGAAAAACCACCCTCATTACACCCGACCGAGATTCAAACCCTGATCTTCTTGTCATCGGCAGTCTAGTCTAACATGAGAATGATTCCTTAGACCATGCGGCCACCAAAGCACGTATGGTTTTATTGAAGGAACACACTAGCCTAGTAAAGAATATCTTCATACTAGAATTTGGTCCATAACTTTCATCCTGATGGAAAACTTTATTTTTCTTGTGTCGTTAATAAAAGGTTTTATCTTAAGAGGGCTGTATTGAAATTATATATATTAACTACTGATCACCAAGGCCATAGCCAAGGGAAATGTTATAATGAATTAAGTTTAGGGGAAAAAAAGAGGTTAACACTACGTTACTATTTCTACTTTCTATTACTCTGCTATATTCCTTTTTCCTCTTTTGTTCATAATTATTTCAAGATTTTATTGTAAAATAAAGACTAAAATTTGTAAATTAGTAGATTTGTCCCATCTCCAATATCTGTTGTAGTGTTCCGAGCAGAGGACAGTAATACACATCGTCATCTCACAGAGTTTGTCGGTCTCGACCTTGAGATGGCATTCAAATACCACTACCACGAGGTGCTGGAGACCATCGGAGACACTTTCACGCAAATTTTTAAAGGACTGAGAGACCAGTAAGTATTTTTAACTAGAGCGTGAACATACTAATCTTTTAAACCTACACAAAGGGAAATCATTTTTGAGAGCAATCTTTTTATCTTTTGGAATATCATTGTTTTCACATTGTTGATATTTTATGCATTGATTTTAAATGTGGCACAATCTTGTTATTCAAACCTGAAATTATCAAGGAATGATTAAAATAAAACTATGTACAACAACATTTTTCCTTTTTAATTTATTTGTATATTATTATTTGTAAATTGATTCTTATACGTTTTATTAATTTGGCATTGAAACACATTCCCGTATCTTTGAAGTATTTATCCTTGGTAAACATACCCATAAAATACTCCATAGGTAGCTAATTTTATTAATGTTACTCAAGTCTAGCCTAAATCACACATTTCTGTTTTAGGCTTAACGTGTTCATGTTTTCTTTTGTTTGACAACATTTCACAATAAATCCATGTTGTTAAAACACAAGAACAATGGCAAAACAAACGTAACGTAATAAAGCCAGTTGTCGAGATGTGACCTTGAGTTAGGTAGGAGGAAACAAAACTAGGAGAGGTCTTTTGGACTAGCGCAGGTTCGGATCAGCAAGACTGTGCTGTAGCTGGTAAAATATATCATACATTAAGTTACGCCAAAATAATTATGATATTTTAAAGTCAGCAACCAACAACACTGAGGTGATGTTGGGGTGAAAATTGTGGACACAACTCACTAATGGAAACAAAACATAATATTCTTTTCTCCTAAGGAAACGACTAACTTGCCTGATAGGACTAGTATTCAACCTTTGAATGTATTTCCTTTTGTGGTTGTGTGTCACTCCAGCATCCCCCAGGTTAATGTGCATTGCCTTAAATGGTATACTAGTTATTCTGTTTTCTGAGACCAGTGGATGTGGCCTACCCTCTGTAATCCTTTGCATACCATAGTTTAGGAAACATTATGCTAGACTGAATAGAATAAGTTTCAAATAGAAATGGCTTTAAAGCTGACTAAAAAACTAAATACTGATAAAATCACTTCATAGGTAAGAATAAAAAGTGTTATAAAAATGTTATAACAGGTTTTCTGACGAGATTGCCGCTGTGGGCCAGCAGTTTTCGGTCGAACCGTTTAAATTCCTAGATCCGCCACTGCGCTTGGAGTTTCCTGTGGGCCTGGCAATGCTACGTGAGGCCGGAGTTACCCTTGGTGATGAAGATGACCTCAGCACTCCTGATGAGAAACTTCTAGGGAGATTAGTCAAGGCGAAGGTTAAAATGCTCGCACTATTTCTTTATGAAAATCTCAATGCTCAGTTCACATATATTTTTAACAGATTGTAAGCATTTATGTTTGCTAATTATTTGAGAATTAATTGTTTTTGTATCTGTCCAACTCATAATTTTGTCAAGTATTTTGCAAACCAGTTGGTATGAATATACTAATCTACCTTTATTCATTCAGTGACTTTTTATATTTTATGTTTTGATTCGTCATAAAAAAATACTCTGATGCACGGGTGTGCAAAGCTTAAAAAATTCAGTTTAGCTTCGAGAATATTTCATATTATTCAATTCAGCTTCTCTTTGAAACAAAAGATTGAGCTCTGCACACCCCTTATATATTTATTTACATCCATTACTGTTTCCAGCCTGTGGTCTGGCTCAGTTTTTTTATTCAAGACATATATTTTTCCACTGCTGGCTTGCTAAGCCTGTTGTAGCTTCATACACCTTATAAACTAACTTAAGACGAGGACAGGCACAACATCCAGTCCTTGGCCGTTAATGTATCAATGTGAAAGGGTAAACTCATATTTCACTAATAATACATTTTTCGGCCATGCCGAGAATTGAACCAGGGACCCTTAGCTCAGTAGGCAAATACGCTACCGACTGAGCTAAGCCCCTCCTATAACATATAAAAAATATTCAATCAACTTTATTTTATGTTCTAAGTAAATATGATTATTTCAGAAATTTTGGAGTTCATGTTTCATTGAATAGATTAATACTAGTGAATAAATTTTATATTCCAGTATGACACTGACTTCTATATCCTGGATAAATACCCATTGGCGATAAGGCCTTTCTACACAATGCCAGACGCAAAAGATAATGTAAGTTTAAAGCTTTCGGGTGAGTGGTTCTCTCTTTTGTATGTTTTTTACAAGGAATTGGGTAAAAGTGTTCAAACAAAGATAAAATCCTAATCTTACATCCACAGTAATTTATACTGTAATTACTAAGCATGAGCCTTTACATTCTAATATTCACATATATACAAATGAAAAATTACATAAATAGTTTTATAATTATGTAATTTTTGGGGTACACCAATCCCCTTCTTCAGCAGAAGAGAGTAAAACACAGACTCTCATATAGTTATTTATATTTTTCAGAAAAAATCCAACTCGTATGATATGTTTATGCGAGGCGAAGAGATTTTATCAGGGGCCCAGAGAATCCATGATCCGGACTTCTTGACAGAGAGGGCAAAACACCATGGAATTGGTATGCCACCACTTGCTTTCATTTTGTATACAAAAATAACAAATATAGGGGAAATAATTATAATTGTTATGAACTGTTTCCAGCCTTTAGCCGGGACAGTATTGTAGAATACTTCCATCTTTCTCTGTCCTCCCACCGTTCTTCCTTCCTTACTCTCGTCCATTCCTCTCCTCTCACTTGCACACTTGCTGTTATTTCACCTCTCATCTCTTTCTTGGTCTTGTCGTTTATGATAATGCTCCACCTTTTATTTTTACTCTTGTATACATTTTTTCTTTCTCTTTTGTAACTAAGCCTTGTGAGGATAATTGAAGAGATACTTGAATAAATAACTAGCAGCTCAGGTCTAGAAAACTGAGATTAACGACAAGACTGTCTGTTGTACCGACCCCAAATCTTCAAATGTTGGCACTATCTTTGCCAAGATGTGGCGACCACTTGGTCAGTATATCTCGCTTGCAGGCTGACACCATGAAGTTATTTTATTATAATAGTTGCAGAGAGTTTATAATACTTATAAATATGCTCGTAAAATTTGTGTTTTCAGACTTGGAGAAGATAAAATCATATATAGATTCATTTAGATTTGGTTGTCCTCCCCATGGTGGTGGAGGCATAGGCCTGGAACGAGTGGTCATGCTCTATCTTGGCTTAGACAACATTCGCAAAACGTCCATGTTCCCTCGTGATCCAAAGAGGATCACTCCATAATCAAGCGTGGACGGGGAAATCTGTTGATTTGGAACAGTTGAATATTTTACAAATAGAATATCATTAAATGGAATTGTTTGAAAATATTTTGGTTTCATTTTATGAAGAGTTTTGTGGTTACTAATCAAATTATTAATGCTATGTACCATCTTAACATATTTTAAATCAAATATGTGATATTTTAAATACTGCTGAATCCAGATTTTTTGATAAACTTTGAAATAATTTACTGTGAGTGAAAATGACATAACAGTACAATAAATGTAAATTTTTCTTGAATTTGAATGGTTAAAAAGGGACATTTGTAATGTTAAAATGTGTGTGTATTCAAATATTTTTTATTGGTGGTGATCCAATGTGAGCTTGATAACAAAATTGAAAGACATTAATTGAAAATGCTTGAAAGTTTTTACACATAAATGTACCTCTAAAATGGAAAAAAGGTTTTCCTTAAAGAAAAGTATTTACAAGGTGGCCACTCATCAGGAAAACCAAGAATAATGCTTGAATTCGTGCATCAGGTAAAAAAAAAACACATGGAAAGTGCTTAAATTTTGCCATCAGTCAGGAATTTAAAGATGAGGACTATATACTCTAAATAGTTATAATTTTAAACTTTTGCTAAGGGAAGAGCACACATATATTCTAGAAACATTAATATTTTTTTTAAATCAGACAAAGACCACTCTAAATCTGGGGGTGTACGACTCTAAAAAATGTTCTGGGAGAGGATTCTAATTTTCACAACGTTTCGAGACATTGACCTTTCAAAGTGAATTCTAAAGGCATTCCATTTTCAACAAATATACAGTGCTAATTCCCTGAACCCCCCCCCCCTTTTGATTTTGGGAACAGTTTAGAAGAAAAAGAAACCTTTCTAATCCCCCACCTACACAAATATGGTTCCATCACCACTCGGTTTATCATATTTGTCCAAATGCTACTGGTTAACCTGCCTACTCTCTATTGGTGGTTAAACATGCATCACAAGTGGAATAATGACTTTATGATTCAGACCTTAAAAAAATAAGATGAGAATGTAGAGTAATTTCCTGGTTGTACCCTGAATTATTTGTTTTGAGGAGGATGGGAGGGGTTCTATCTGTGGTGACTTATGGTGAAGTCTCCCTACAGGAGATAGTTAGGAATCATTTGTTTTAACAAAGACCCTTCTTGAAGTAATTTAAATTGTTTTAAGGTATTATTGAGGTTGATGGGGGTATGAATTGTGCAGGACTCTCAATAGTCTTCTAATTTAGGAATTGAGCAGAAATACTTATTAACATTTACTCAAGTACAGGACTAAAATTTGGTGGCATGTTCAACACACCTTTTTATAAAACATTTTCAATCAAAATCATTTGTTCAAAAGTCGCACAATACAATGAAAAGCATAAAAAAATATATTTTTTCTTTACCAGGAAAATAAGGAATTATGATTGAATTGAATTCTGGTTTGAATAAAAATAAAATAGCTGTGTTGTAGCAAAGATTTTATTTTTGGGTATTTATCATGTTTAGTCTGTATCACAAATTTTCAAATCTGACCTAAACTATTTTAGTGATTTACTGAGCTAGTTTTTTAAAAATAAAAATCCACTGAATTAGAGTGGACCTGTCCTAACAAGTGACTTGGAAGGAGATGGTTCTTGACTGAGCATCGACCTTCATTGTTTCATGAGATAACCAACTTAGAAATATTTTAAATGTTCTGTTAACACATTTAAACATACACAAAATTGTAAATGTATGGAAAGATGCAGTGATTAAAAATAACTACTTGTGAAAAATGAACAAAGATGTAGTTAATAATTGCCCCTTGTTAAAAAAAAATGTATCACCAACTATTTCCAGCCTGTGGCTGTGTCAGTTTAATAAAATGCCTCTATCTCCCTCTGTCCTTCCACCATTCATCCTCCTTTAATTTCTTCCATTCCTCTCGTCTCACTTGAACACTTTCTCTTATCTGCTCCTCCCATCTCTTTCTTGGCCTCCCTTGTGGTCTTTTTCCTACACACTTAATTTCCAACATTTTCTTTGGCCTCCTCTCTTTTTCCATTCTCATTACATGCCCATACCATCTCAGTCTTGCTTCCTCTACTATCTCATGTACTCCCAAATAACTTCATTCCTGATCTTGTTTCTCCTCGTGACAGCTAACATGCTCCTCACAAACTTCATTCTCATGGTCTCCACTCTAGTCTCTCCTACATTCATTGTCCATGCTTCTGTTGTATATGTGACAATGGGTACAGAGTACATCCTGTACTACAATTCCTCACATTTCAGGGGCACTTCTCTTATCTATAGCAGGTCTCTTACACACCCATAGACCACGACAGGCTTAGTAAGCTAGTGGCCGAAACAAAGCCATACTTGAGAAAACAAAAAAATGTATATACTTTTAAAAATAACTATTTCAGTAAAGATGGTTTATTAGCTAAATCAAGTAGTATGTTTTATATAATTTGTATAATAACCTGTCAGATCACTGGAGAACCCTAATATAATTATTATAGTTTAATTTTCTTTTAAATTGCTTCACTAATCCACTAGTTCAATCCCTAAACAATAAAAATATTGCCAGTTAAAATACTCTTTGTTCAAGTATTATTTGAACTTTGATTCAGCTTTGAGAGTATTGAACATAATTGCCCGGTACTTCAATGTTTTAGCTTTTAAGACAGGTCCATAGTGAAATTGGGTAAATTAAGATTACTAGCTTTCAGGGTAAACAAAGTGTCATTACTGGATTGTGTTTGAGTAATGGACCAATCATATTTAAACAATAGGTACTGGATACCTGCTTCGGTGGCCGCACGATCTAAGGTATCATTCTCATATTAGACGAGCCTGCTGATGACACGAAGATCGAGGTTTGAACCCTGGTTGGGTGTACTGAGGGTGGTTTTTCCAAAATGGTTTTCCACTTCATGCAAATGCAGATACACTTCTTCTAAATTTAATCTTCCTCATCCCCAACTCACTAGCGTAATTAATACATATATGCTTATAACCTGAACAATTAGTGAAACGGGGCATTAAAATATAGTTACAGGTATTAAAGGGAAGGTGATAAGGATACAAAAAAGTTTATCATAAACTGCTTTCAGATTGTGGCAGGGTCTTGGTGTTCTACAGTTAGCATACCTACCACCGAAGGGTAGTCTACGAAAGACCTAGTAGCCGGTAGCTGAAGCAAACCAAATTCTAGATATTGTTACCCAAGCTCTAGAAATAGAGGGGCACAAATACAAATAATAGAATGCAAAGTTCTCGACAGATAAGTTAAATGCAAAATTAAATAGGAGTGCGCAGTAAGAGTAAGTATTAATGCGAAGATACTGGGTACGGAAAACGTGCACAGCAATACCAACAAATAAGCAAAAGTAAACACGATCCTCCTTCATTAAAAAAATGTGAGATATACTGTACTAATTTAATAAATTAGTAAAACCAGATGGGATGTGCCTGAGTAGTATGTATATCCTAAACTAGGGATAACTTAACCTAACAGAATTCAAAAGACGGCAAATAGAAAATAAAGTTTTATTGATATATAAAAATAATTATTATATTAGATATTATTTTGGACATAACATTGTTGCTTTCTTTCATCTTTTCAATTAAATAAATATAATGTCTTTCCACAAGTAAATTCAAGGTATACCTAATCATCAAGTCCAACCGTTTAGTTCACAATTTAATTTTTACTCAAAACATATTTCTCGCATACATTCCTAATGTTATAGCGATCAGACATATTGACTTCAGACAAAAAGAAAATAGTTATAAGTTAAAGACTTTAATTTTAACATTGAACAAAATGTAAATTACGCCTATCATTACTGATATCAGACAGTTCATGATAATATCCTTATTAACTCCGTAACAATAAGACGCAGATGTTATCTTTTTTTCTAAGTTTAACACAATAATTTAACATTTAACATATATATCACGCAAAACATCTTGCTTAATTCCGAGCCATGCCATATATCCTGAGATGCGCTGGGTGTCTTTGTCCGATGCGCCACTGAGGTGCCGTAGGAGCTTGATGGCTTTGGTGTGGACTGCTTCTGTGAGTGTGAGTTCCTGTCTTTCTGTGTTGATTACTAGCCCAAGGTAGACCAGTTCTCTGGCTGGAGCAGTTGATGATTTCTCCCCGTTTATGGTAAACCCCAGTGTACCGAGTAGTTCCTGGGCTTGTTCCAGTTTCTCTGGTTCTTCGTGGGCAAATAGCAAGTCGTCCAGATACACCGTCGTGATCAACCCGGGTATTACTTCTTTGATAGCTGTGACTGCTTCTTCCATTATTTTTTGAAGTAAGGCTGGTGAGAGGGGGTGTCCCATGGGCAATCTAGTGGTCCGATATTTCTTTCCGTTGAAGTAGACGCCTAGGTTTCTGCCTGCTTCCACTGATATGGGCACTTGATAGAATCCAGAGCGAAGGTCTGATTTCCACAACCAACTTCCGTGTGGTAGGTCCCGCAGCGCTGTTCCTGCTGACTTGAGTGTAAATACCGGCGTGTTGATATACTCAGTCCATGGAGAGATATCTTGAATAACCCTCACGCCGGCGTTGGATTTGGGAATGGTAAACAATGCGAAGGCATTTCGGACCTTGTCCTCAATCAGCAAGCCCGTGTATATCCAATCCCGCAGGACTTCTCTGATCAGTGGAGTATCCCGTGTTCTTCTAAACACGAATGGTGCGTCAGGCGGCCTAGGCAGCTGTACTCCCGGTATTTCCAGTAGGCGAAATCGTTTCTTTCCGTTCCACTCGATGGGGGCTAGTGCTGGTACTGCTGGTGAGCTGTATTTGCAGTCTTTGAGGTTTATGAAGTCCCCTTGCTCTTCGTTCGTCAACAGGTTAAAGAAAGACTTGCCCAAGGCTGGACAGATTGATGACTCGTCCGGGATTGAGATTTCATCATCTTCGAGTGTGTCTGGAGGGGCTGAGTCCCTGTTGACTTTGGCTCGCGTTCTTGACTTCGGTGGTTCTACCGGGTTTTCTGTTTCTTCTGTGTCGATGCCTAGAGCTGCTACTAACTCTTCTAGGCAATTGAAGGTTTCTGATTGAACTTCTGATTCTGTTCCTTCCTCGACCCATTGGATGAGTTCCTCGACTGATGGCAAGGGGTATCCCCAAACATCTGTGCTGGACTCGCTCACTGCCGGGGCTCCCGCAGAGCATATGTCAATGCCTGGAGCGCGGGTGTCTTCAATAGCAAGCACTTGCCCGTACGCAGGTATTGGAAGTCCCGCTTCACGATATACTGTAGCGATCGCATCTTGGGAAGGAGGGCCTTTTCGGTTGCGTGCCATTTGTAGATAAGAGTTGTTGTTGCGCCTCCTCCTCCCACGTCCCTCTGGTGTTAGGCTATCGAGTGCTTGCTCAATAGCAAGCACTTGCCCGTACGTAGGTATTGGAAGTCCCGCTTCACGATATACTGTAGCGATCGCATCTTGGGAAGGAGGGCCTTTTCGGTTGCGTACCATTTGTAGATAAGAGTTGTTGTTGCGCCTCCTCCTCCCACGTCCCGACTGAGTCCCGAGGCCCTCCATCCACTCCCTTTTATACTACGCCCGCGGGCGGAAGGGCGAATGGAAGGTCCCGGGGGACAGCCGAGGGCGTAGGAGAAGGAGCCGCGGCTAGTGCCTTTATTAACAATCATATGTACAAGAGGTTATACAGTTCTATATTTACATTGTCAATGTTGAACACTCCTGCATTCTGTGTTTCTTCTTGAAGAATTTCTTGTAATATCTCTCTGGAAGGCTTGTCTGCCGGGTTGCCCTCCGACTCGACCCAAAACACGTCCCAATCTGTGTTTCTCAACGTGTTGGTGACGTGGAAGTGTAGATTACGTATCGCCGGCTGGTTGAAGATTGCATCCTGTGTTTCTTCTTGAAGAATTTCTTGTAATATCTCTCTGGAAGGCCTGTCTGCCGGGTTGCCCTCCGACTCGACCCAAAACACGTCTCAATCTGTGTTTCTCAACGTGTTGGTGACGTGGAAGTGTAGATTACGTATCGCCGGCTGGTTGAAGATGAGACTGCGACCTGTGGCAACTGCGTAAAAGGCCGTGCTGTTATCCACCCCCACTCGGATGGGGTCTGATCCTCTCTCGAGCCATTCCCATCTCATGGCTAGTAGTGCTGCCGTGACCTCCGCTGCGTTGATCTCCATAGGCCTGAGGAGCCGTTGGGCCATTGCTGCGTTTGCTTCAGGTCCTACCGCTGCCAATGACCAGGGCGTAGCATCTGAAAAAATTGTGGCCGGCTGGTTTCTAGGAGCTCGCCATCTTGATCGACACCAACGTGGCAGGCTCAACGCTGTCAAAGCCATTCCTGGACATCGGCGGTAACACCTGGCCGTTACGTATCCGGGCCATTGAAGATTGAATCCGAGCCATGCCATATATCCTGAGATGCGCTGGGTGTCTTTGTCCGATGCGCCACTGAGGTGCCGTAGGAGCTTGATGGCTTTGGTGTGGACTGCTTCTATGAGTGTGAGTTCCTGTCTTTCTGTGTTGATTACTAGCCCAAGGTAGACCAGTTCTCTGGCTGGAGCAGTTGATGATTTCTCCCCGTTTATGGTAAACCCCAGTGTACCGAGTAGTTCCTGGGCTTGTTCCAGTCTCTCTGGTTCTACATGACAATATTTTATACCTAAAATAAAATCAAGGATACTAAACATGTCATCATAATATCCTTTGAACAACTTTAAGATCTATCCAATGTTTAAAAACAAAAAACTATTCCTTAATCCTGCATACACCACAGAGTGGGGAAGGGAAACGGATTAGATACGAAAGAAAATGTTCTGTGGAAGGGACCATTGAGCGAATATCAAAGAAGGGACTGTTTAGCGATGGGCAACGATTCAAACTTATATTTCTGGAAATTGAAAAATGACACCTGGACACGGGATTCGAACCCGGGACCTCTGGCTTAGTACGCCAATGTTTTAACCACTGAGCTATCCAGGTTTCAATTTTCAGAATATGATATCTAGTGGAGTAATTCCCTACTAATAAGCATAAATAATAGCTCTGGCTATTAATTCTTCTTCTTTATATTTCTGGGCCTGAACGCGCTGCTACCTCATAAGAGGACTTTCCGCCAAGCTGGTTCAGATTCCTGCGAGTTCACAGGATAGTCACTAGATGCGTTCCCCAGGTATTGTTTTTCATAACCCAGTTAGCTGGAAACGATCGTGATGCAGGCTTATAGCATGGCTGTGAGCGTCACACCACCCCTTTTTCTTTCTGGTATAAATTTAGTTTCTTCGATGCTTTATTATCAAAAATGATTTCTTGTTTTATAATACAGAGTGAATTCCGTAGTATTAGTGTTTGAAGAGTGTTCAGATAATCTTCGTGCTGTGGCAAATCGTTTGATCGTGAAATTGTGCGAGCCCATGTAAACGTTTGATAAAAGGTGAACGCACGTGTGCAGATGCTCCGGAAAGTTGGTCGAGTAGTTAGCGCTGACCCACGTCAACAAGAGGAAAGCTTTACCAGAATCCTAGGATCACCTCAGAGGTGAATTAAGAGAAAAAGCACACGAGAATTTCTATGAGCTCTTTTGTTCTCGCTCATAGAAATTCTCATGTGATTTTATAATCAGTCAGTTCAGAAAGTGCACGTTAAATATCTCAAATAAATGAAATGAAAAGTAAAAATAAACTAAAAAATAACTAAATATCACAATCTTCTTTATTTTACCTGTTCTTAGATGTCTGTGAAAGCAGCGCACATAGCGTGCATTTGTACCACACCTAATTTACTTCAACAGGGACTTTGCTATTACTATTTTGGCTACACTCGATTGCTATGTAATCATATTTTGACAGATCTACCAAAAGTAGTGTGTCTTTCACATTCTAATAATATTAATTTTCAATTCACTAAAAAGTAAAACAATGGATTTAAAATAAGATAGTAAGTGTTGCAATAAACTTTGAAAACCTGATGCATATCAGCTGTTGCTTTTTATGTGTATTGATAAAAAGCTGTTTCATTTTGTAAATTCATTTAAACATACTTAAGATATTTTTAATGAGTGGTTTTAGAATTACTAGGAAAAATAAATTTAATGATATAACATTTTAAAATTATTTCATTTTCACATTATCGTTTTCTTAAACTTCATTTAGGATATTCGTTTTAACATAAGGGGGAAGGGGTGGCTCTACCAATTTCAATTAATATCTGTAAACCAATCAAATTTTTATTTTACTATATCAACTGTCCCCATTATTTCTAATTGAAGTGGAAATATATTTATTTGTGATGTTGATAACTGTCGCATATGTATATATACAAGGTATATATTTTGTTGACACATGCTGTTGCTCTTTTAACTACTCAATATTAAATAGGCCTACCTGATTTCCTAAAGTTATAAACATTAAGTACCCTTGAGTAAATTATGTTTCTTTATCGTAGTTAATCATTGTACAAAGCAGCACGTCATGATTTTAATACAGTATAGGTAAGCCTAAGCCTCTACTAAATGTTTCAGTTTACCACTGATTTTATTTCGATGTAGGGCCTCAGACATGCTTACGATTTAATATTTTCCAAGCCCGCTTCACTGATCAAGTGGTCTAAGGTGTCACACTAATGTTGGACTTGACGGGGAGATGAGGGTTCAAATCCCAGTTGGATCTACTGAGGATAGTTTGTCATAAATGGTTTCCCACTCTCCTTCCACGTAAATATGGAGTAGATTACCTCTAAGATGTTTCCTTCCTCATCCCTGGCCCTTAGAGTATTTATCATGTATGACCTGAACAGGTAGTAAAATGTGGTGATAAAAAAATAAAAACAAATATGAATAGGTCTATAGCCTATTTTTTCCCCCCAAGCAATGTGTTTTTCTGATAAAGGTGAAGGGCAAATCAACCATTATTGTTATATACATTTTTTCATATTATTGATTATAAAATGACATTTGATAATGCCCATATTTATTTATATTTATGAGCATCATATTAAGAACACTAGTATATCCATCTTAATGTTCATTACTCTGTTTCGGAAGAAAATATTTGTGTTCAACAAGCATTCCATGGTTTTGTTTTGGAAGGTTGGAACACAATTTTGAATCTATGCCAAGGGCAATGGGGCTGATGTTTCATAAAATTGGTTCTCCACCTTTTATACAAATTTCCTAGTGAATTTACTCTAAATTATATATAATTTAGATGTGTACATATAATCCTTTCCCCATTTTACTATTTCATTACTTTTCCTTCTTTCATAGGTATCAATTTTAATGGTGTTATGTACAGTTCCTTTTACTTAGATTGATTTTCATCAGGTTTTTTTTAACATTCTTGGAAATATTTTTACAGTATACTATTGCATTATTTATTAATTTTTCTCTACTTTAGAGTACAATGTTGATCTTATTAAGCACAAGGTGTTTCTGTTGAACTCATTGGGCTTGGGATAATGTGCTCGCCTCAGGACCCGATGTTTGTGGGTTCAAACCCAGCCGAGGTGACGGATTTTCCATGAGCGATAAAAATCCGTAGCACAACTGCCTTCGGAAGGGAAGTAAAGCCATCGGTCCCGTGTCGATTTTTGGCATGTAAAAGAACCCTGGAAGTTATGTGAAAGTTCCTTTCTGGCAAAATTGGTAGGCCCTATCTCTCTCGCTCATAGGTAACGGGGAGCCAGCACACTTCCTAATTTCCCCAAGTATATGGTATCTCTACCAGATGGTGCAGGTAGTACTAACCAGCCGAAGGGTTGAGTGCATGCCCAGCGCCGGATGGATAGAAAAAGCATCAAACCAACCTTTGGGTTGTTGACTTAAGAATTAGTTCAAGAGGAAGCTGTTTCTAATGAAGTGTTTCCAGATAATTTGTGTCTGAGTTCAGGCACAAGTCTTGAACTGATGCATTCATGGGCGCCCACAGTAAAGGATAAGGGAGGTCAGTTGCCCCCCTCCCCCCTTAGAATTATGTTTTCTTTGACAAGAAAACGTTGTTAACATTTTTTAATCTTCTAGTTAGTTTGCCTTACAATTTTTTTCTTCCAACATATAGCAACCATCAGATTTTAAATCGTGGTATATGATCACCACATCCACTAGACACATTTCAGAATAAAACCTGTCATTACATTTTAAACAATTGTTGACATTTCATCATAATCTTCTCGTCTGAGAACATAGAAAATGAAGGATATCAAGTGCTGCTGTATTATTAGTATCTTCTCAGTGCAATTATATAATGCTAGTGCCCAGCAAAAGTTTTTCCAGGTGCGCACGGGTGTCTGTGTGTGTGTGTGGGGTGGTGGTTGGGGGGGGGGGGGGGGGGG